>VZTE01000520.1:603876-710175 GCA_013397775.1 Eulacestoma nigropectus
GCTGCGACTCGGCGGCGGAAGCTGCTGCTCAGCCACTGCCCGGCTGGAGCCGCTTAAGCCATTAAAAAACCCCGCCATATTCTGCTTCAAAAGTAACACAGCGTGATGTTAAAAATAATAAAATAAATCAGTCCTCCTTAGGTTCAAGCATGACCAGTTTAGACGATGAAGAGCGCTTCCGGGCCCTGCTCCTGCGATACCTGCCTCCGCATCTCGCAGGAGAGCACCAGAAGGATGTCACCTACCCCACAGACAGGCAAAATTTCATTCCAAGGGTCTAGGGAGCCAACTGCGAAATTCTAGAGATTACCCAAGGCCGTAGAGGAGATTTGGCAAAGAGTCGTCAAAACCAAAGTACAGCCCTTGCCAGGGTAGTGTATAGGCTTTATTTTCTCTCTCCTTTCCCGAACTCTTGATTATAATCCCAGCACTGCCTGCATTCCCATCATCCAGTTTAATCTCCCTTCACCTTGAACCCTGCCTTCCCTTCTGCTACCCTGATCATTGGAGTAGGTGAGTGTTGCCCTGAGTTTTGCAGTCTTTCGATGTTTTCATTCCTGTAAGAGAGTTTCTCATGCATTTTCTGTAAACATAGCTTTGTTTTCCTAACCGACCTGTATTGTTTTCATTCCTTTCCCTAAGGCGGGGAATATGATAGACTGTGTCAGCGTCCTATGTGGTTGGAGAGGTGGTAACCTCATCTTCCAATCCACGGGTGTCTTTGAAAAGGTATAAAAATGACTGAATAAAGAAAGGCAGGGCCTTTGGCTCCTTTTGGCTTTCAGGCCTTTTGGCTTTTTGGCCCTGGGTCCTGTCCTGAGCTGAGCTTGAGTCTGCGTGCTTCTTTCGTCTCCAACTGCGACAGGTGAGACCTTGATACATTAGCACATCTTGTCTAGAATAGGAGGGGTTCAAGCACCGAAGAGTGTCCTTGCATACAGTGTATGCAGAATAGTCCCCTTGTATTTTACAATTTTTATAACTCAAAAAAAAAAAAAAAAAAACAAAAAAAAACCAAAACCTCAAACCAAACAGACCAGCCAACTACCTGCATCCTATGGTACACAAAGAAAAAAAAAGAAGCAAGGTTGTTGTCTATCTTGATTGAGGTTTTGGGAACTTGTAAGGGCAAGAAGACCCAAGTTTTGTCCTCTTCGTGAGCATCGAGTGCATTGTTTTGGCATTTCTCTCTCTTTAACAGAGTTCTAGCAACCCTCAAGATTTAGACCTCACTCCACCAGTACACACAGCCTTTGTACTTAATTAGTGACAAAGATTAAGAGCAGCTGGACAACACTGTGCTCGTTCGTACTTGGGCTGTGCTTTGGCAGGATCGGGGTGAATGTTCTTGTCCGCTACGCCGCTGTTTCCACAACGCAGAAAAATTGGAGATGTGGGCAAATTTCAGAGAACCACTAGAGGCCACTAGAAGTCTGGAATGCCGAACTCAGAGACGGGATAAAGGGAAAGCCGTTCGGGATGTCGATTGAAACCCTTACCAGTAAAGGAATTGATACTAAGGCTGGTATTTGCTTTGTAGCTTTTTCACATAATACATAAAAATCAGAACAGAGAAGAATTACTTTCATGATTTCAATACAGTAATTTCAAAGAGCAGTGCATGTATCTAAGGAACGGAACTAACAGGAGTCCCAGTGACAAGGAGGCGGGGGGTGGGGTGGGGAGTAAGGAGAGTTTAAAGACAGCAAAACCCGTCAGCTTCAATTTTGTCACTTGCATGATTTTTAGTCTTGTCAGTGATTTTTACCTTTATGTTTGTGATTTCTTTCCTTAAAAATGAACCTTTTTGCCTTTTTTTTTTTTTTTCCTTAAGGTTAACCTAATCACTCTTATTTTTAAGAACTTACCCATCAAATGTGTTATGAAAAATAATAATAATTTTAAAAATCTGCTACCTACCATCTTTGTGTCCAGGTCATTACATTTTTCAAGAATCAGTCCACTTCGATACAGTCATCTCCCATGAAACAGATTTTGCATAGTCACAGCAAATACTGACAAGCCTTTTGCCTAAGAAGAGAAACAGCAACATCCAGTTAATTCTCACATAACCCTTTAACAGTAACCAGGCAAACACTAACCATCTGTGAAACCATGAATATGGACCTTCTAAGATAAAATGCCACAAAGAAATTGACAGATTCTATTTACCCCAGAAGCCAAAGAAACGGGTTCCCAAATGCATTAGTTAGTGGGTGGACTCAGGAACTCTCTAGGCTGATGGTACCAAATCAAAACACATACAGGTTTTCCCCTAACTTTCTAAGACTGCAAAATTTGAAACATCTGGAGTCATTTGACTTTTCTTTTTCCTCATAGCCTTCTTCTTTAAAACTACATATGACATTAAAATCTTAGTAAATTTGGTTAAATAAATTACTTTTATAGGAAATCCCAGCTCCATACTTGCATCTTGTTAAAGTCAGCTATCGCTTTTGAGGTAGCAAGCAGAGCTGTCAGTTTACAGACTTGCTGAAGCAGTGAGTGGGATGAGGCTATGGCCAGGAGAACATCACCACCTCCAGACTTGAGCCTATTCATGTCCCAAATCTCCATAATTTCACTTTATATGCACCACTGTAGATTCATTCTACATCCAGTTAGTGAATACATCTCTAGAGCCAGTATTTTCATAAGGAGCTGGAGCTGAAATAGCTGTAAATCTCCTTTCCTTCTGCTGGGAAAATCCAAGCCACTTGGGGTTTTTTTAGTCTTTTAATTTCTTGGTTTCCAGGTGTGATTTCACATTCTTAATGGGGACTCCAAAGTGGGGATTTGGGGAGGTAAATTTGTTTCCCTGGTTGATTTAGTTAATAAACAAATTAGTAGACAAAACTCTTGTAGTTTTTTCCCTAAAAATGCATTATTTGAAAATACTAGGGCAAACACAGTTCAGTTTAGCACACAGGCCAGTCCAAAAGTTACCATAAATCTAAATCAACATCCTTCAGTGGGTTTCCAAACATCCTGCCATAGGCTATGGCTTGCCCTCACTCTTGTAGGAGCAAGGTGCTGACTGGCAAGGCTTTGTCTCCTCTTTTTGACAACCCATGCAGTGTAGGAGTGTTTTGATGGCATATTGAAAAGGACTTCAGCTTCCCAGCAGGGAAGGCCGAAGGATCTTGCTACTTAAAGCTGCTCTAGCAAGTGACACCTTCCTAGAAACCATGTTAATAATGTTGATAAATCCAGATAAACAAAGGCACCAATTACCTAAGCTGATTTCACGCCGAGATGTGTATGACTGCATTTCCAAAAGCAAGAGCCAGCTTTTTCATGCCCGTGAATCTCCAGCATAGGCTGCAAGTTGGCAGATTAACATTCATTGGGTTAAATAATGACTTTTGGCTCTCGGCTCATCTAATTTGTTAACAGGAATAGCAGCTACAGAATGGGGTTTTCTACAAGCTTTACTTACATAAGGAATCTTGATGACAGATTGATGTCATTCAACCAGACCTCCTCACACGATTAGGCCTTGTGCAATCAGCCTCTTCTTTCTTTCCTACTTCGGCTCCAAGCTGAAAATTAGCATTGGGCAAGCCCCAGACAACTCAATTTGAATAACTGGAGGTTTGGAACACATTTCTTGATGCTTTAAATCTACCTGGGAAATCTCATAAGAATTGGTACCAGCTGCATAGAGCTCCCCATAGCCAGTTTGCAGGGATGCAACATCACACACAGGTTTTTTCCAAGGGCAGAAGCAAGGTGGTGAATTCTTGAATGAAGCTTCAGATCCGTTCTCAAATTTGCATAGCACTACCCTAAATGAAATTCACCTCTGAGATTTTAGAAAAGCAAATGTCCCACCTTGGCTTCGCTGAAACATCTGTAAAGTTCAACCACTGTTACTAACAAAACAATTCCTAGGACAGAGAATGGACAGAAAACTATAGTTTTAGAATAGTTTTATATAAAATAAGGAAGATTAGTCTATTTTGTGTCATGTTCAAATTTTAGCTTGATTATTATTATGCAAAAAAAAAGGACAGAAAAGGATCAGATGTTTTTAAATACATTTAATGTTATGAAACATCTTGCCTTTATTTTGTTTAAATCCTTGCTAAATCTTAACATCAACAATAATAAAAGGCTTTTAAAAACCTTTTCTTTATTCATACAGTGGTCTCATTGTTTTATTCTAAGGCAGAAAACAAACAGAGTCATCATAAATAAAACACTGACATGGAATATAAGACAAACCCAGGCCAGACAGTTTGCTAAAAAGTTTATGAAAAGTGCATCTGGCTGGCTCAGGACTCCCTGAGTAAGGTAGACATTCTCCCACACACCTCTTGGCTATTTAGCCACTCACGAGAAAATCTGAAATAAAGGCTGCCTTTCTCGTTTTAAAGGTATTGCATGTACTTGCCGCTTGCAGTGTGAGGTAGGAACCAGTTTCTAAGGGCGGTATCTGGGCCTCACCTCCTTATTGTTGCCCTTCCATTTGCTATGCAAAAAGAGATTTAAGTGCAAAACAAAGCCTTAGCTGTCTATGAAAGTGAACTACTGTTTATTTTCAAACACAATACATCAGCTGATTGTAAAGGACACTTCTTAAGATTTTCACCTTCAAAGCACTAAGAGGCACAAAAAACTAGATGTAATTTTTTTTTTCCCAAAGGATGTCTTTGAAAAAAGGGGACTTGAGCACTAGAAGAAAACAGTGTTTTCAGGTTATCTAATTCAAAGCTCCATGAAGTTTCTGTTTTGTAACTGAACCTGGCCTAGAGTAAATTCTTAATTGAAAAACAGCAGCAGCTCAAAAGTGCATACATTACAAACTTCATCAATAAATCAAAGAAATGGATTTGCTGCATCTGTCTATCTTTCTAACTGTCCCAAGATCCTTTTGTTTTTACAGTGACATGGAAAATCAGAATAAAGGTACTACTACTTTGAAACCAAAACTAATCTAAAATCTTCAGTAGATTTCTTTCTGAGATAAGGCAACTTGTCTTTTACCAAAATTCAGAAGATATACGGAATGACTGGAAGCAGCCCAATAACAAGACAACCCCTCCTACACCACCAAGGCTTAAACATAGGCTTTTCCATTCATATGTAGACTTGTAATTCAGGGTGTGAGTTTTCAAGAAATGCCAAACATCTCATTCCCAGGGATGCTGATTATTGGAGAGCTTGCCCAGTAGGAAGGCTGAGGAGAGATCCAGTCGTGAGCAGTGGGGGAGGCAGGATGCTTAAGCAGAATTTTCAGCTGTAGTAGGTGCAGCTGTGGGACTTGCAGTTTCATTCATGTCTCGTACAACTCGTGAGTCCTGCATTCAGAGCATTCAGAGCCTGACCAGTCCAGTGGACATTTGAAGACTACAGGTGACAGTACCGGAGTGACATTTTGGATCCCCATATTGAAGGCCTTGGCTCTAGAGGACCCCCTTCCACCACCAATCCAGCAATGCAAGGTCGTGCACAGAGGTAGGAAAAGTGCTTAATCAATGTGTAAGGATTGCATTTACTCTGAAGTACTTTTCGGGACTGTTCTTTAATATGAAATTACTCTTCATCAGACATATTCATATTCAGGATCATATTCATTCATGGCAGAGACGAATCCATCAATGAAGTATCACTAATTGCTTTCTTTGCAGTGAGATGGTTTCCGCTGGCTGGCATGCCCTTGGAAAAACATGCTGTTTCTTTAATCAAAAAGGTAGTTCCCAGTTCATTTGTGGTGAATATTTATTTTTCCTTTAGAACAAATTTAAATGCCATGTTTCTTTCTAGGGAGATTGTTCATGGGGGCACAATTTTTACGAAAACTCTTGGGGTAGAGCTTGTGTTTCTTAATCTTAAGCGTATTGTGTGTTGAACAGAGTAGATCTAGAAGACACAGATACAGAGGTAGCAGCACAATGTTGTGATAAAACACTTCCACAATAGCAACTTCAAGCAACTTGAACTTCACAGAATCCACGAAAAAATTCCAGTGTAAAATGTGCTTTGCAGTAAAAACATCAAGCTTTTCTCTTTCCCCTTCCAACCTACTGCAAGCACAGAAATTCTACTTTTCCTGAGCTAGGACCTACCCTCCACCTGATCCACTTTTAGTTACCAAGGCCACGGAGCAAGGTGAGCATCCAGGTTCTCAGCTGGAGTCGGTGCAGATGATAGTCTCTAACAAGAATAATCATCAGGGGTCCACTTTGCTAGAAACACAGCTGTGACAGCATTTGCTTCACTGGTGGAGGAAGATTCAGCTGCAGACCTTGCCCATGGCTGAAGAAAAATTTCTTTTTTCTTTCCCCTGGAAAATGTTTGCATTTATAAAGGAGGTAAATTGGTGGCTTTTAAATGTAATTTTAATGATATCAGTTCATAATTTCTGGTAAGGGAGAAAGTTTCATGGCTCAAAGATGAGGCAGACAATTTCATACACTTAGCATGAATTCAGAAGAGTTAGGATCTCTGACAGCAAAGACAGTGCTTGCTGGGGGCTAAAGTTGCTTCAACCAAAATTACATAGGAATATATAGACTAAAAAAATAACCTTTCAGAATTACAGACAAATACAAGTTACACGTAGTCTATGTAGTTAAATCCATTTTTTACTTTGGAATTAGATGCCTGTTTTTGTGGTAATCCAGTCACGGAAATAAGTCACTCGTGTGTAAACTCCAGGTTTATTTGGTTTGGCACATTCATCTCCCCAGCTCACTATTCCCACGAGGTACCACATCAGTCTAGAGTCTGGAGTAACCAGTGGTCCCCCAGAGTCCCCCTAGAAAAAGAGGAGGGGGGAAAAAAATGTAATTGATCAGAAGAGAAAATACAAGTCTCTCTATAGACAGACTATAAGAGACTTCCTATAAGAGAAGTAAACAAGCAGTATTTCAAGAGCTGCCGTTTGTGCAGAATCAAGGCTGTTTCTGAAACTTGAGTCAGAAGTCTTAGGCATTTTCCTGTTTGCCAGCGGACCTCCTGACCTCTGTTTCCATACTGTTACAGTAAAAAACCCAACAAAAAGCTTCTCTTCTGTTTTGGGAAGACTGCTTTCCACCTGCCTTGTCTTCTTCCTCGTGCAGAGTAGGAAACACAAGTATAGACAGCAATCTAAGCCAGCAGGAACCTTTTTTTTTAACAGGTTTTAATATTAATTGCTATTCTTAAAATAATTAATTTTAGTCACTTGAAGCAATAATGTTTCAAAAAGGAGTTTAGAGCTCCTTTTTGTTTGGAGCTTTCATGAAGAACTTGGTCTTCTAGTTAGGTAATATCTCCTTAAGGTATTATCCACTTTCCAAGGCTCAATTCTGATACTGTTAGTAGCATGACATGGTAATAATAGTTAAACTGGAAACCTTACAGATGGAGAGGCAATCCTCACACCAAACAGACCAAATTCCCCAACTTGCACCAAAATTGTTTACTGAACTAAACAGCAGTTGCACCCTTCTGCTCAGGTGTCTTCAGTGCTGAGCCAGGAACAGAGGAATGAGCTTCCCAAGCTTATTCTGCAGGGAGTTTGTCTTTGGGCAAAAAGCTGTAGGACTTGGATTCAGGAAAGAGTCTGTATTGAACCAGCACTTTAAGAGTACAATCTTTAAAAATAACATAAATAGAAATTATGTTTTTAAAAGTTATCACTATGGAAATCTTTTTCTTTGAACATAAGCATTTCCTTGCAGCATTTGCAAACCTGCAGCATGCATGTTTCCTTCCCATTCTTTTACACCTACCTTCCTTATAGTTATCTTTGTTTCAGACAGTTTTCCTTTCACTGAACCAAGTGTGTTACCAAAGATCACATTGTAACAGATCTGTTATGATATGATGCAGTCCAGAATTTAATTTCAGTGAGTGGTAGTGCATTTTTGCTGGTAACTTAACATTCTTAACCTTCTTCCTTCTCATCTCTACAGATATCTCGTGTTAGCTACTTGAGGCATTTCATTTTTAGCTCATAATTAGCATTTAGTGCTAAATGATGTATAGTAAATGCTATTTCACTATACAACTTAATTCCTGTTTGAATGGAGCCTATTTAAAGGACTAATACACTCTCCGTTAAGATTTTGACAACCAAATACTGCAGTCAGCATTAAAATAGTTTTCTTTTCTAATTTTCAGCTACAATTACCTGACAAGCATCTACTCCTCCTTCCAAGTATCCTGCACACAGCATCCTGGGTGTTATGTCCCCATCATACACTTCTTCTCTGTTGCAAGTGTCTGAGTCAATAAGTTTCACTGTTGCCTCCTGAAGAGCATTTGGGGCTGGACCTGAGAGAAATTACATTTTGGGTATGTATCAACACAATTACTTTGCAGTAGTTAATATACAGGAAGAGTGTTTAATGTCCTCTTATGGAAGACCAGCTTGACTTGGTTTAATGTGGAGGTTTTGCTTGTTGATCTGTCTAGGTCATGCCCTTAAGCAGAATGTACACAGAAGCACAGACTCACTTGGGAACTGTACCATTAAGACTGAAGTAACGATTGCATGGTACATAGTGCCTTAAGTGTAAAGCCATGTATTTTTTACATGTTCCATATAACACACATTCCATGGAACACAAATTACCTAGCAATTTGGGCAGATGATACAAAATGAAGACATCTTGATTCCATTGCTAAATCTACTCTTAGTGTGGCCTGGTAAGAGTGTGAGCTTGGGTAATTCACAGTTCGCTCTGCATATTTATTTGAAAGCTCACAGAGTTTTCTGTAGCTTCTGGCTAATGCTGGGGAAATAGTTTTTTAGGTGCTAAATAAACATGTGCATGGCTGGACTACCTGTCTTAAAAATTTTCAATATGAAATGGAAAGGCTGGGAAAACAGAAGGGTCTACTTCCTTTTTTTCTGCACCAGTGGATTGTAGCTCTGTCTTTATCTATTCTAGTTTTAGAGCAAGAAACTGATGCCTACAGCTAAACAAACCTATTGCAAACATTAGGCTTGCTGCCATATAACGTGTGGCTACAGAAGGGATATCAGTTCAGTAGCAGATCAGAGCCACTGTTTATGGACCATATGGGTCACCTGGCAGACTCAGGACTCACCGTCATTGGTAAGAGCTCCCCAGCCTGTGATGACAGCGTAAATATTGTAGGGAAAAGTCTGAGACGGCTCAGGCAGACAGACACGGTGTATGCTGCTCGTGAACTCAACTCGGTTGGAAAGCTGCACAAGTGCAATGTCATAGTCATGTTCTGGGTAGAGGTACTTTTCATGGATAATAATTGTCTTGACTGATCGCTTCAAGGTTGGTGGCTTCAGAAGAGCTCCAAAAGTAGCAGTCCACTTCTGAGGGTGAGTCATGCTGAAAAAAGTAAGAGTGCTGTAAGTATTTTGCTGTAAATATATGTTTGGGACATGAAATTTGCTGAGTGCCTTTACTGTAAAACTCCTTCAAGCCAGCTCCCTACTAGACTGTTGTGGCATCCATCACTTTCCGTAATAGAACCGTGGGCTACTGCTAGAAGAGGGCACTCCTGCATTCCCTCCTTAGCCATAGTCTTGTACTCCTCCCCTGCTCCTTGTCCCTGATCTAACCATTGTGTGGCCACAGGGTGTTGTCAAATCAAAAAGCTCTTCTGCTGTAAACTCTTCATTTCCCTTACACTTTTTGCAGATTGATAATTTGTTCAATCAGCTGTTCCATCTAAGAATGCCTTGCAGATTCACAATTGCCATGCTTTAAACAAAAAGTGCTGGGAGTGCATAGCTGAATAGAGGGGTGGGTGACTGCTGGTAGCAGCCTGCAGTGGCAGCAGCCTCACTGTAACACTAAGGTGTACATTTAAGAAACGTGAAGTGTAACAGGAAACAAATACTCCACCATTTCAGTCACCTTACCTTTTCTGCTCATCTTTGCTCAATATGCCAAATAACTACTGATTTTCACTCATAAAATTGCCAGTTCTGCTCCAAAGGGATAGTCTTTAATTTCTCATTGAAACATCCCACTCATGGGCCTACTTAACCCTGAGTTTTCTCCTCCAAAATTGTTTCTCTGGGAAAGAGTCAGGGATGTGGTGCAAATCTGGAAAGCCACACAACTTGATACACAAGGGACACATTCTGCTGCAGATTCTAAGATGGGAACTTACTCTCTGAAGCAGTGAGCTGCAGATACCAGCCAGGTGTTGCTGATGAGTGTGGCACCACAGCGATGGATGTTATTGTACTGCAAACTGGCCTGCCATGGCCAATCCCCGGTCTCTGCAGAAGACAATCCGCCAACGATTCGCAACGATGAGGATTTTGCCATTGACTTGACTGATCTATTCTGCCGTAACCCACAGACTGTCAAAAAGGACAAAGAGAGTATTAGCTATTCTTCTGTTTAGTAGATATTCCTGCAAATAACTGTGGAAAACATAACATAAAGCTACACACCACCTATGTTCTCTACGCCTATTGACATCAACAAGAAAACATACCTTCCACCAGCCCCCCCAAATCATAGCTCCTCATGCACAACCCATGTGTTAGAGGCCTGAATGAACAACTGACTATCATGGGAAGCCATGATGGTCAAACATTCAGGCTTAGCTGTGTGAGCAGTCCGATTCAGGAATCAAAACCTTCACCACACACCCAAGACAATTCCCAAATACAGGGAGTGCCAACTTTAATGTCCCAGATGATTTGTCATTAGGATAAAACAAGAAAAAGGCAAAACCTAAGGTGGGAATGATCCAGGCCATGGGGTTTTACCATGCATGCACGCAGATTACATCAGCAAGATGTCACCTGGAGACAGGCAACTGATCACTGCAGTCTGCAAGTGGACCTGGAGAGGCACTTCAAGCAAAGAGCATCACACTACTCCAACCAGAGATGACAAAGGCATGGATACCTCCAGCATGGTATGCATCCATGACACAAAATAAGCATTTTCATCCAAACCCAGAGAGAAATTAAAATATCCATAGTTTCTGCTATTAAACTCAGGATATTCGGGAGCAGCTGAAGCTCCTGCATAGCTTTAGAAACTTCCTCAATGAACAGACCTGCTTCAGCCGTCTTCTCCCATCCAAACAGCATCAAATCCATCCTACCTGGACCAAGACCCACTAGTTTTCATCCAGGTCCCAATTTCAGCTAGACATTAGGAAAGTTGACACACAGGACTATCCCAATTCATTGAAAAAGAGACAGAGATGAGAATTATTTGCATAGTGACCACACAATCCAAACCATTGCTGCACGGCTCGTTTCCCAGACAGTGACCCGGGGGGGGGGCCAAAGCAGAACTCGGTAATTCATCACTGAGGAGCTGCCAGCCCCAGGGCCCTTGATGTCCACAGAAGTGAAACACTGGAGCTACACAGTGTAACCTCATCCCTTTCCTGCTAGGATCTGCACAACATTATGTTAACAATACTTTATAGTCAAAAGCTGCAGGAATACCACAGCAGATTGAAAGCTGTTCATAAATTTAGAAGAAGAAAGAAAAGTCACACAATATCGAGAAGTTCATGGGCTCAGTGCAGCATCTGCCCTGTTTTGAGATTTAAAACCACAGTGAAGGAAATCAGTGAAATCTAAATCTACTTGTCGAAAAGTTTTGTGTGAAAGACAAACTTCAGAGTATACCATAACTCATAAGACTGTCTGAACTAACATTTTTCCTTCCTGAAAGCTCTTTGTAATCCTCAGTAGCTGGTCCTAAAACTGCACAATCCTATCAACCACCTGAGCAGTCAATGTTCAAAACACAGGAAAAAAAACCTTACAGTTTCATCAGTGCCCCAGAACACCAGCACCTAAATCAGACCCAAAAACTGATGTAATTTAATCTTTCATTGTTTGACAGTTTATTGCCAAGGAACTGATCAAACTATCTTAGACTTAAAAGAAACACAACTTTTTGCAAAGGTAGCAAAGATACCTATCTTTGTAAACAAAGATAGTTTTTATGACTATTTTATCTCCAAGCAAGCTGACTTCTTTCTCTGAAAATTTAAAACCATCTCTAAAACAAGGTATCTCTGTCTAACCCCTACAGAAATGCCTTGAGAAAACCAGTCACGTATCCATATATTTCCATGAGGAAGAATTTTGTGCTGTTAGCCGTTCCAAATTCTAGAACATTTTGATTTTGATCACAGGCTGATGTAACTTCTATACATTTCCTTATGGTACCTCTTTCCTTCCAATGCACGCTAAAGAAAATGACGTTGTCCCAGGTTCTGAGAGTACAAGGTCTTCATTAGACAGAAGGATGAGAAAAGGCTCTTAAGGGCCAGGAAAAGTGCTCAGAGACTCTTAATGCTAATTTAAAAAATCAGAGATTTCTGATGTTTAAAAAAAGCCTCACTTACTGTCATTGAAGATGGCTTCTGCTCTTTTTGGCTCCACATCTGAAACAAACAAACAGTCAGGGTAAACACAGACAAGGTTTCCCATCTGCATGGTCATCCCTCTGACAGCTATTTGAGTACAGGGCACACAGGGGTCATGGCTGAGGGGGCTGCTAGAGAAACCAGGGTAGCTCATATGTGATCATGTTCATGTGCTGGCTGTTGCATTCTTCTGCAATCAGTATCATCTGAGGACCAGGCACTCATCCTGCCCATCCTGCTGGACCCTGGTGTTTCTGGAAGGGAGTACAGAAAACAAGTCCTGTATTTCTCAAGATCCACAATTTGCTTGGGGAGAAATTTTTCTGGTGGAAATTTTTGAAGCTCCTCTTTTTTGCAAAAAAAAATTAACAGGCCATATGTTACACCTGAGTAAGGGCCAAGTAAGATCTGGTACTCCGTCTCTGCCCTCTTCAAGATCAGACGGCATTCACTTCACTGCAGCAATGGAAGCTTACAATAGCAGTGGCTCACTCTCCTTTCTCCTATCTTATTGGTACACTATTAATACTAAAATAGATATTTAATAGCAATTTATTGCATAGCACAGCAGGTTCTAGCAATACATTCCGTCCTTTAATGTGCATGTTGTGTGTTTACTGACAATATGGTATGCTCATGCTGACAATAACAAGCATTGGCTCAAGGTCTAAATCTATCCCCTTTCTTCCAGAATGCTATTTTTTACTAGACCTACCAGAGCAGTTTTCAGCACTCAGAAAAATTTTAAAAATACTACTAATTTTTTTTTTTAAATCACAATTTCAATACATTTTCAAAATTATATAGTGATTCTCTGCTGGTGTCAACAACTTCATATTTTGTGTCTGGATAGGCTTTCTCAGCAGATCCCTGTCCTTATCCACTCCCTTTGTTTCTCTTTGCTGCTCCACAGAATAATATCCTAGTTTTGAGCCAAATGCACACCAAGTCAGGAGGAGTCTCTTTTGAATGCAAAGGGCTGTGGCTCACGCTTGTCACCTGTTGGGTTTGTATCACGTGTGTTTTGCTTGCAGGCTTGACACTCCTTCAGGTATGCAGGGTGAATTGTCTGCTTGCAATCCGCCAGTACCAGATGTGTGCTCACTCGTTTTTTAATGTGACAGTAAGCAGGTTATGACAGAAAAAAAGAAACAAGCAGAACTCCAGCACATGTACAGCTTGTCTGCAGGGAATGTTACAGACCAAATGCAGTGCTAGGGCTGCCCCATGTGCATGCAACCACTGCTTTATTTTGTAAGGATGGGAGATGAGTTAAAATTGGACATTTATATAGCAACACAGTATTATTCACTATAAACAGGAACTGTTCACATATTAAAGATAACTAAGTTTCACTGTGGGCAGGCAATGACTTGCAAAGTCCTCTTTCTAGTAAAAATGCTCACTTGTACTTTCTCAATTCATATGAAAGAAGAAGGAAAACACTTAAAGTACAGGTACTTTTGCATTTCAGTAACAGTAGTTGTATTCTGTGAATTTCCATGGACAATGTGGTTGGTAGTCTCCAAGATCCCTTACATCAAAATGTAATAATACCAGAGAGCAAAAGCTAGGTCAGCAGAGGGATTCAGCAGTGGTATAAACATTACTGTCTGCTAAGCTAAGGACTTGGCCACTTCTCCTGTATATGTATATTGGCCAGAAGTGCTTTGAAAAATCTGGCCCTACTTGTTTCTTTCAACTATGATAAGCATCCAGTGTTTTCCTAGAAACTCATACAGCCTTCAGAACTAGTTCATCATTTGAGTCACACCAATACTTTATAGCTGGAAACTGGTAAGAAACCAACAAATGTGATTCACAATAAAAGAGGACCTTTTGCCTTGAAGTGCAATATTGATAACAATGTTTTTTAGCTTTTCTCTGGGTGGAGAGACATTTACCTCATAATTCATAATTATAAAGCCTGCAGCCAATTATTATCACTTACATTATGTTGCAAAGCTCATCGAGAAGACAAAAGGAGCAACCAGCTTGTTCAAGTGCAGTGCCGGAAGCAATTGAATTGGCATGTTCCCACTGCATCGAGTTTTGCTGTGAGTCACAGGTGTTCTGCAAGGCACCTGTCTGTATCTCTGTTTGCCTTTTTATGAGGCACCTAGAAAAAAGTACAAACCTCACTTGGGCAAGATTTTACCCATTGCTTCCAGTTGGACCAACTTCTGTGTAATTGGAGAAACAAGCCTTCCACACATACACACTGCCAGTCTGTACAGCTTTGAATTTCAGCATATTTTATAATATATCACTACTGTGCAGCTGCTGTACTCTCTTACCCATCCACCACTGAAGGAAAAAGGCCAATGATATCCTGTCAGCAAATTCAGTGTATTCCTCCACTTTGAGGTCACTAGTTTGGCACAAGGTCGTACATTCAGTAGGGTAGGGTTCCAAATGCAGAGCACATGCATGTGTCTGGAAAACTGAAGTAACTGACCCTCTTTTCAGATAAGCTGAGCCCACAGTAGATCCTATCAAAAGCAGGGAGCACTTTGGGTTACATGATACTGATGAAAATCAGGTTGTTTACTGGTTTACCGTGTTAGGGGCTTGACTGCATTTGTTACCAGCTTCACATTTTGGCCTGGTCAAGAGCATGGATGTTCACATTGTGCCAGCCAATGTGTTGCAAGCCCTGCCTTGAAGCAATCACTTGTAAGGCACGAGAGACAATTTCGCTGCCCTGCTCATTTACTAGTTGCCCTAGTTGTTTGCACTACCAAGAAAAAGCATCAATTAGTAACAATTAAAGTGTCATATCTTGTCCCAACCACATATGGCTGCAAAAGTAGTTGTTTGTGCCACATTTAGGAAAACAGTGTTCAAGCTTCTACTGTAAACAAGTTCCACTTGAACCTGCATTGACTACCTGTAAAATGGAGCTTGCTATTGATTTCAAGCTTGCTTAACTTTAATGAGAAAACTAATGTTTAAATTAAAATCACAGCAATCTACTGAAATGCAGCTTGGAGATTCCATCTCTCAGAAGAGGGCTCTGTTCTCCAACTGGACAAGCAATCTAGTTAATACAGTTATTTTGCATATTTATTAAACAAAATAACTCTAAAACACACTTAAATTCCTTAATTTCTTATTAACGAGAACATTGACTTGCATTTACTATTTAAGGTTAATAAATTATCAGTAAATAACTTTTTTACTCCTCAACATATGTGTTTGAGCAAACATGGAAGGAAATGCTCATAGTTAACTGCAGTGAATGGGCCCTCTTAACTGTGAGGGGTTCAGAAGTTCCTGTGGAAAAATGTGCTCACTTTGCTACATCTCTAAATAATATCAGTGTCACTGCATCTGAGGAGTCAGTCATGTGTCCACTGCCTCATTTCATTTTATCCACAGAGTTCTGTGTTTATGTTAAAGGAAAAGATCAGACAGAACTCTGTGATGTAAGTGTATCAGACATTATATTGACATAGTGCAAGCAAGGCAAGCAAATTAATTATTAGGGGATATTACGCATTTTCAGCATAGAAAGGGCCAGAGATGGCTGCAAAATTAAAGATGATAAATCTGCTATAAAAATCTGATGGAGCTTTACCTAATTACATAATTTTTCACTGGTGTTGATTCCTAAAAGAAACTGGATTTTCTTTATAGGTTTCCACACGTGATTTTCTAGATGTGAAAACACAACTTCTAGTCTGAAAGGCAGACTTAATGTTCCATCCTCTACTTTATCAAATTCCCACATCTTGCTCGTCTAAGATGTTTTTTCACACAGAGAAGGTAAGGTAGCGATTATCTTAAAAGGGATATGAACAGAGGAAAGGATTGTAAACAAAAATAAGAAAGAGTATGTGATTCAATACTCATAACGCATTCTTGGACATCCATTTGAAGCACAGCTTTGTGAAATGCACCAGGGAGCAGAGAAAGCATTTTTCCCATTGTCCTTTGCCACATTTTAATAACAACTTTCTTAAAAGGAGAGAGAATTACAAAATTCTCAGCTACATCAGAAACAGGGGGCTCACCCAGTGCTATGTAGGGTAACAACAGCGCATGCAGGCAAAAAGAGGAGCACTGGCAAGTTTCAGTAGGTCACCAAACTTGGGCAGCTGAGAGGAACGTCACAGAGTGCATGTGTCCTGCAGTGTAGACAGAGGGGGGGATAACAGCTCTACTCTAATGCTCTTTAATTACAGTAAAGACCACAAAGGTCTGAAGTACTGGGGGAAATGGGAATGAGAGCAGTGAGCAGCAGTGAGATTCAGTCATGTTCCAAAAACTGTACCCAAAAGGAACTGTGAGAATTTCCTGAAAGATGACAAGACATGATCTTTGGGTTCAGCAGGAAAGGCATGCTCTTGAGTGGTTACATAGTGCATACATCCTAAAATGTCTCTCCACTAACCTTCCAATATTCTCACTGCTCTCTCAACAGGAATTACCTCCCCAGAGTTATGCACCCTTGTAGAAGTAGCAAAACATGGCTTAGATATAGGTGATGCAATTCTCATTCCTTCAACGGAGTGACGTAATAGAGACACGACAACTGCCTTGTGCGTCTAATGGTCCCTGTCACCCAGCTGTTCCCTACCTGCTGATGTTCACTGCACCTGTCCTCACGTCTATGACTCCCTCCACTGTCCCCCATCAACCACATCTTAATTCTGTCCATGAGGCAGACAGAGGTCCGTACTTCACAGAGTGCTTCCAACTCCATCCGGTTGTCCTGCAGCCTGAGGAGGGATCTGCTACGTACCAGTTCTGTAGCAGGTATCCAAATAGATACAATTTTTAGCATTACTTTTCTTGCTGACCTACATGCAGCCTCATGCCCCAGCAGCAATCAAGGTCTCACTACAGTAAAGGCAGCCCACATTGCTCTGAACCTCTGCAAGCAAGGCAAGGGAAAACCAAGATTTGAGTGAGAAAATCAATTAATGTATCTGGGTCATGAGAAGTGAGGTCAAGATGACTTTCTGCTTAATTCCTTTATCACAAGCATGTCCTTGCAAAATACTAATTTTAAAATACATTTCAGTCCCTCCCATTTCAATCATTCTCTCTAGACTCTGACTGAAATGTACGACCTTGTGCCAAACTAGTGACCTCAAAGTGGAGGTATATCAGATCTCCACTGTTTCCTAATGTACAGATGCATGTCCAGTTCCACTCCCCCGAGATGCTGTTGTGACTGATAAAGTGCAAATATCCAGACTGCTACATACATTATTTGACCTGGTACATTCCTCATCAACCCTGTCAGAAACTCATCTGCATGACTCCCACAGAAGACTCGATAAAGAAGTAAGAATCTGTCTGCCAGGTTCTGTACTTTGTAGTTGTTAGGAGCTTTAGCAAGCCCCAGATTCCAGATAAATAGAAACAATAACATTTGGCTTGTTGATCAAAACCAATTCATGACTCATTATTCATGGTCAAAACCTTTGGCTGTGCAACAGGTGGGAATACTTCCTACTCACTTTGAACAGTGCCAGTGATCTTGCAACCAGCTGCTTTCTGACTCAGAAGTACATTCCCAAAAATACATTTTGGGATACTTCCAACCTACCTGATAAAGGGAAATAGTCTGGCAAGCTGCTCTACACTTTGCTTAATAGGGATCCAGACTGTCAGGTGACTCTACTTCCAACCAAGAATCCCTCAGGAAAATAAATCAGCCTTGTAGGAGAACTCTTTTGTGCCAGAACTATACAGAAGGCAAACTGCAACACCTTCTTTCAGTGCCAGTGGAAGAGCAAGTCCTGACATGGGTGTTTCCAAATCATCTGACACTTTGATATCTCATTTTGATTGCCCTTGGACTGCTCTTCAGGGAAGGTAGGAATTAGTTTGCTTAATTCTTCACTGAAAAATATTTGGGCTTCTAGTGGGGTTTGCACACAAGTGCAGAGAATTCTATCAGTTCTTATTTTCCATCAAAATCAGAGGGAATGTGTGGACATAAAACCGTCCTTGACCAGGGGACGCTGAAGTCTAGCTAAATAAGAAAGCAGGAACTTCAGTAATAATTCATTTGAAGGTACCCTGACAAAAATGTATTTTTGCAGTCCTATGTAAAGAACATTTACAGTTTAGTGAGAGACAAACCAGAGATTATTATGTTGTTTGTCTACAAACCAGACCAGTATTATGTTGTTTTCCTTGAAGTTTTGCACATTTTTTATTTTATCACATATGTATGATCAAGCTTCTCTCTCTTTTTGGAAAAAAAATTAACTAATAAAATATTGTCAGTTTAGACTTTTTCCCCTCTTTATTCCCAATCCTCAGGAATGCAGGAGCAAAGCAAATTCTACCCCTGGTCTGGGAGACTCCTTAGTGTTGTAGTGCTGCCCTGAACTGTAGCTGAAGGTCCCAAGTGTAGCATCCAGTTGGAGGAGTTTGTTAGAGCTGATTCTCAAGGCAAATACTTGTGAGTGAAGCACAAGTTGAGACATGGTGTTGAACAACAAGGTGATTATTTCGGGGGAGGAAGACTTAAGGAGGTTCCCTTTATCAGACTCCCCCTAGCATGTGATATAAATAAGTGCCTGACCTGGATTTGTTCAACTAGTGAGCTATGCTTAGCTAAACTGAGCTATATCATGGCCCTTAAATTAGAATCTTTTGATAAGGTGGTTACAAAGAACAGGTTCATGATTTTTTACAAGCCTTTATGAAAATGTTCTGAGAATGCCTCAGGATAAATAAGGATTCCAGCTGGCAAAAACGTACAATGAAGCAAGATTTAGAAAGGTGCCTGCAGAGCATGGAAAAAATCTAGGGCTTCTTAGGTTTCCATGGTTTAAATACTAATGGTGGACAAGATATTTCAGGACGTGAGAGAAAAGTAGAAAATGCAAAACCTAGATTCTTCTCTGGACCTCTAGGACCTGATGAAAATTGTCAGTTCTCCGTGGTGTGAGGGATAAGACAAGTTTTATAAATTGAGACCAGCATCTCCTCTAAAAGCACAGGAGCGCTCCATTCTATACTCTTCTCTTGGGTCGACCTGAAATGGCAGCACCATTCAGGAGCTTGCCTAAGCTTCATACCACTGCTGAAATCCTATTGGCAAAGAAGGATCAAAAATTTTTTTTTGGACAACCTTTTGTTGTTGTCTCTTAGAAATGCCAAGGTATTGTTTATGTTCCTTTGTGTCACTCGTAGCACTTGCACAATGCTAGTCCTGTAATGAGTAGCTGACCTATGTAGTCAGTGTTTTATGGTTAGGCTGGGAGAGCCAAGAAAAGCAAAACAAAGTTTGTCACACAACTTTGATAAAGTAACATAGATGCCATCTCTTAGTGAGACTATTTAATGAAATATTGCAATTCGATTATATTAGCCAATTTTTAAATTAGATATTAGTGCATTACTGTAACAATCCTGGTGCAGTTCAAGGTCAACTAAAACAGTTTTGAGTCACTTTCCACATTTACCAAACTGAATAGAAGCAGCTAGTCAGATAATTCGATAAGATCACAGTCTTTTTTTAAAAATAATTTTTGTAATTCTTTCCAATTTTATCCTTTATGTAAAGCATCAAATTAAACTGAAGATTCAAAATTCACTAACCCATGACCCAACTGTCTAAACAAAAAACAAAACTCTTTGAATCTCTCTGATGCCCTCACACTATTTTTATCTGGGGGAATTTACATGTGCACTTAGTTGAACAGGAACTACTGGCATATAAACAACACTGCAAGGAATTGGTGACTATTTGCCCAGAGGGATGTCACCTATCATCCTGAGCCATTCCAAAGGGGAAGGCTGGTTGGGCCATCAAGAAACAACGGGGGTGTGACAGCTCATATTTGAGTTTCATTGCATTACCAAAATGCAAATATGTGCCCAGTTCAAGCACCAAGAGGAGGAACAAGAAGTTGCTCCTGCTCATTTCTGAGTGGGAAGAAGTCTGGATCCATCCAACATGGAATCTGGCCCAGCTTTCTTGTTCTCTAATACAGCTGTCTAACCTCTGCAGATTTCTGCTCGTTCAAGTAGTCTAGTGTGGAATAGCAAGCAGCAAGTACCCACCCTATACTGTACTGTCACCCTTGCACTTAGGAGTAAGCAGTTCTGCAAAAACAAATGGAGCAAGTATCTGTCCCTACCTGTCAACCAGCAACTCATTCTTGAAAAGTCTGACACCCAGAAAAATTGCTGACTATATGTAACTGAAGCCAAGACAGAGTCAAGAGTCTAAGCCTGCACAAAAATTCTGTAGCACAACTGAAGTGTAGAAGATAGTGTAGGTAATCTTCATATCCTGCAGATTCAGGTCGGCTTTGCAAAGAAGGGGATAGAATCCCCAGCTGAGAAGTCGTGTAGATAAGAACAGTATCCCTTTCTTTCCCCTTCCTCTGAGGAATTTGTAAGGATTTTGATCCTCCCACCAAATATTATTTTTTCGGTGCATTGGTTCTTTCTCCTTGTCATCCAAGTATACTTCCTGCGCTTTCAGGCTCCATGACAGTAACATAAAGCTGGTACTGCAGTTTGTAGGAAGGCCAAGGCTGTACTGTGAAACCACAAAGCAACTGCTCCCATTTATCCATATTTAAGATATTTTTTAAAGACTTAGGGGGGTTTGCTGCTGATTTTGTTCTAACTTGAGGAGCAGGGAAGACTGTCATTCAGACACAGTAACATCAAAAGCTATCATCAAAAGGGAAAAATCAAGTCCCATCAATCAGAAAATGAAAATAACTACTTTTAAAAGAAATGTAATATACTTACTTGAGATGGTAGAAGATCTGACATTTATTCGCAGAGGCCCTGTGTATTTTTTCAGGCCTCTCCGTAAGATCTTTCCAACTCTTTCCCGCAATACTTCTCTAGAATCCGTGGAGGAGAACCAGAATGTGAGCAAAGCCTCTGCCGTCACACCATCAGCATCTGGGCTACAAACCAATGAAAGTGCCTGGTTACCTTTAGCCCATTTCTGCGTTTCTTAGCTTTTATCCTAGCTCCTCTAGCAATGGCAGTGTAGCATAAAAGATTAGAAACATTTTCAAACACTTATGAGAAGGAATTTCCAAAAGAAATCCAAGCAAACGCTGAATGGTCAAATGCATCATAGTCTAGAAGAAGGCATGGTGCTTTCTGTGAACAAATGCCAGACCAATTTTATAACGGAGTTTGAAAAGCGTTGCTGACTACATGCCTGAGACACAAGAGAGGAAGGAATGAACTGATTTGCTTACAATGAAAAGCTGGATACACAGCACTTCAAAAACATGAGGCAAGATGATTAATGGTATCTACACAGACCTTTCCAGGGCCCTGTATATACACAGAATAAAAATTTCCAATCATCATCAAAAAGGTACTTGAGCAAAGGGGAGAGACCACACAACCTAATTCCATCTCTGCAATCTCTTGGAGAATGTTCCTAATAACCTCATGTTGTGCAACAATAAATGAAACTTGGCAGCATACCCACACTCTATTTCTTAAAGTCACAGAGATGGATCACAAAAGGGGCCTTTAACACCTCATTGAAAAGTGCAAGCACTTACACGTTGAGACAGAAAATTCCACAGTTTTAATGTAAGATCAGAGGAAAGAAAAGGAAGAAAAATCTTGTAGCAGGTTGAATTCACCTGGTAGTAGTATTTCCTTTTCCTTAAAGCATCAGATAGTGCGAGATAGAATAATAGACTACAAACATCAAGCTGACTAATCTGGGATAGTAAATCTTGCTCTGTTTTTGCACATGGCTTATCCCTGGTCATCACAAAGGGAAGGTAAGAGCTTGCACCAGGAACCGTCTCTCTTGTGCCTCCTCCCACCTGAACCAAGAAGCAATGAGACACAAGCCACAACGGATGAAATCACAGTTACTTCACACAGGGGGAGAGCTAAAAGCAGGTTGCTTTGTCTTTAGATAGGAAAGGAAAAGAGAAGATCTTCCAGTTATATCTCACTGTCTTGGAAATTTGTAATTACATAGAGGAAAAATAGAAGACAGGCAGCTTATACAGAACTCATGCAATCAGGCTTTAATCTTTGAGAGGAACATGTACCAGATTGAAACAGCCATTCCTGATATCGCCAGTGAGGGGAAATAAAAGGCCATGTGTTCTAAGCACATTAACACATGTGAAGTGGTTCATAGGTGAGCAGAAAGACATGCTCCTTGCCTCAAGGATCTCATAATTGAGACTGAGTAGTCATATGTGAACTTTTCAACAGACTTTTTTCCATTTGTGCCAACTTCAGTGTGATTGCCACTTCGTTTATTTTCCAGATATTATCTGATCCAACTGTGGGTGTTGCTCTGCATTTCTGAGGTGTTCCCTCACCTCTCCCCCCACTCCTCTTCCTGTGCTATGCCACACTGGAATTACCCTATCAACTCTTGCAAGCACACCACACCTCTCGAAACCCTCAGGTAAGTACTGCCCACCTTGATTCATTTATTATATAGCAGTGATCCAGAGCCAAAGACACCTAGTCAAGATTAGTATTGTCTTCCTCAGTGAGCAGTGGGCATTATTATTAATGCATTGCTTATACTGAGACAAAAAATATGCACAGTCCTTTCCAAGTAAACTCACAACCATGACCCTGCTCAAAAGAACTTGCAGTCTGAGCCCTTGAGGAGTCATAAAGAGTGTATATCTGAAAAAGCAAACAAGCTTTGGCACATACAAATCTTGCACCCAACACAGCACACATCACAAGTACCTCAGTCTGTCCTTGGGAACAAGAAGTAATGAAAAATACACTTATGCCTACATATTGGCCTCTCAGATCCTTAAATCGCCCTGTCTACACTTGCAACACTCTAGGCAGTATCAAAAAATATCCTTAAAGCTACATTCAGATAATGACTTGTGTGTAACTGGGGATTAAGCTAAGGTAGAGGAAGAGGCAGGATATCACGAACCATGTAAGAACATGGAGAAACACATTCACAAGGATTAGAACTTTAGAACTTAGTCTTGCAGCTTTAGTGGGTGGTTATGAAGACATTCAAGGTTTATTTGCAAAGTGATGGGCACTGTCACTCAGGAAGAAGATCTTAATACTACAATAGACAGTTATATAAAAAGATAATTTTCAGCACTTAACAGTGGTTAAAAAAAAAATCAAATTGAACATTACATATTATTGGCAGTTGAACAGAGAGTAAAAGAGGGAAAAAAGCTCCAGATTTCTCAGTGATAGTCCCAACTATGGGTCTGACCCCTTCCTCTCAAAAAGCAGAAACAGCAGACCTGAAAGATACATGGAACAGGTTGATAAGAAACAGTTTCTGCAAAGAAAGGCTGAGTAGACTGGGATTTCCAGCTGGAAAAAAAAAAATAAATAAAAGGGTGGTTCTTACTGAATACAAGAGAGAAAAGGGATATGATGGGAGTGTCCAGTATCACTAATTGCATGGAGAGGAGGGGTAGTGATCAACTTTTCATCACCTCTTCCAGCACAAGAGCTAGGAGTCATTGAATGATCCAAAGAAGGTGGTTCTTCACAAGCATCTGCTTCCTGAAGGACTGAGGTACATGGATTTCAAGAGTCCCGGAGACAGTAGACAAGTCCTTGGGAAATAACACCACCGAGGGCTGCTAAACAAACCACAACTACTTCAAGAACTCCCGAGTGGTAAATAGCTGGAGGTAGGGAGCATACCAAGAAGCAGTTATCACACAGATCTATTGTGCTGCTGCTGTTCCCTGGGCACCTATTTATGCCCATTCTTAGAGCCACAATGATAAGTGGGAGTTTCTGAACCAGCACAGCCTGGTTTTACTTGACAAGCCCAGCGCAATAGCAATGCTAGAAATGACATCTGCATTACAGTGTAAGAAATAGTTTTGAAAATCCTTTTTGGTTTTAGATAGCTTTAGTTATCTCTGCTTTATTAGCTAAAGCTTGCTCAAGATCTGAACACAAACTTGTTGGAATTTGGACTGACTGAAGCATATCTCCTGCATTAAGATCCAAAGGAGAGCAAGGTTCAGAACCAGATTATGCTCAGTTAGGGATTGTGCTGTGGTTTTACACACAATACACTATACTGAATCAGATCTAGCTGGGCTTGGTGTACATTTAATTTTATCTCAGCTGCGTGCATTTATTATAATCTCACATACCTCACTCTGATTAAGCGTGAACGGATGTATTTTTTCCTTAAAATGGAATTGTAAAATGTCTTGTCGATCTGTTGAAAAAAGAAAAATATAAGATAACAACAAAAAAGGAGGGAAGTGGACAAACTGGTGGAAGGAGCATTCAGAAAACAGCATTCAGTTACAAACTCACAGCTTACAGAGCCAAGAAAAATAACGCAGCCCAGCCTCTAGATAATATTTGTCACAGATCTTTTCTAACCATTTCCCATTTGGCCTAGGGCACATCATAAAAAAGCAAGCTCATTTTTCTAAATGTCCTGTGGCTACATCACTGTGCCACTGCAGTGCTGTCTCATCCACTCCCAGGCATTATGAGAAACAGGTAAACATCCTTGGAACACACTGCTGCAGTCTTCCAAAGCACAGCTTCCTAAAGACTGCCCACAGAATGGATACAGCATGCTGTGCTCTGCAGTGCAGTCTTGTAGGGGTCCTTTCTGACACAGCATTTACCCTTGATCTTATAGAAGTCTATAGCAAAGCCACCAATAATTTCAAATTATTATTCAATTATCATGTTCCCCTATCATCCATGTGATTTTCCACATGCTTGGACAGTCGTCAAGCAATTCTCATCAGAAATTGGAAATCTAGGACTCCTAAGGAATCGATCCCCAAGTAACATCTTTACTGGTTCCTGCTTAACCACTTCCTGCCAAGAGGTCATCTCAAGATTGCATGATCTGTCTGAGACAGCACAGTGTGATATAACATGGCATGAAATTCTGCCAGGAATGGCTCAGGATCACTGAAGGATTGAGAAATAGCAGAGTCACTAGTGAGTTATGCAGCAACTCCTCTTACCAGCAAGACACAGTAAATTGAACATATCCTGTAAACATCAAATGCATTACAGGAAAAACTGCATAGAAATGCTTAGAATTACAACATCATGTAAGCTGTCTTTTTTTCATTTTTAGCCCTTAAAGGCAGTCTGTTTTAGCCAAGTCTCAAGATGTTCTGTCTTCCAAAGGAAAGAAAAAAATAATAGTTCTCAAACTACTAGTGTGTTAAAATCTTTCAGATACAGAAACAAGCATGTACGCATGAAGTCTGGAGGTGATTCCTCCCAAGGAACGCAATCCCCCTCCTTTTCAGCCTTGGCTGTCGTAAGATGAAGCTTCATGACATTACACCAGGATATTGAAGCAGAATAATTTCAAGATGGAAATTGCATTATTTAATACTTTAAGGTGATTTTAAGCATACATTAGTAAGGAAAAAAAGGAAACATTTTTAATGGTCATGCATTGAGTTGATGCTTTACCTTGCTCTTACTGGCAGTTATCTGCAATTAGTTTGGCATTTGGAATAGACAAAATTCTATGGAAAAAGACATCTCAGCTGCAACAAGCTACTGTAGATATGCAGAATGCATTTTATCCTCTCACTTTGCAGATTGCAGCTGCTACCACTGCATTTTATGATGCATCCAGTTAAAAAGAGTTTTATTTCCTATAACTCTGCAACCTGTTCCACCACAACCTCCCCTGCTTATTGGAAGTAGTTGCCCTTAGACAAAATGGGGTTTGTTTTCCTTTGCCTTTTTTAAGTGATAGCATTTGCTATCGTTTCTGTCGCAGTCTTAACTGCTTCACCAGTGATTGTGTAAGCAGAAGCATGTGCCTAAGAAGCACTGCCAGCTTTGTGGCATGCAGTAGCATGTGCTATCTTCAGCTGCATTGTCTCTGAGAACTTTTGAGATCTTTGGGACAGGGACTTCTTTGCAGAGTGCTTCGCAATCAGAATAGGGCCTTGAGCTGGGCTGAGATACACCTCAAGCTGCTGCATTGCTAACAATTAAAGTGAAAGCAGACTGACTTTCCGCTTGGGACTGAAGAATGAAGGAATTCACAATCCCTTGCAAGAGAGGGTTGCGTCCATTTGACATTCCCAAATCCTTTATCTCCTCCTGACAGTTGTGTTTTCAAGATACCTTACTGTGTCAGATGTCAAGTGTTTTTGCTACACTTTCCACCTGCATTTCAGCAGCAGATACAGGGATCCTTACTTCTATCACCCATTCTCTTGTGTATCTTTGTTACAGCCTAAGCAGCTCATGTGATTGTGGTTGTTGTACTCCCAACATGTTCAGCTTTCTCCTTCTCTCCTCAGCCTGGACCACTTCGAAGATGTTCCATACAGTCTGATCAGGAACACCATGTGCTGCAGCAGAGACAAAGACTTCCAGTGGTGTCTCACAAAACACAGCTACACAGAGTGCTTTTTACAAAAAGAATCTATGGAATCCAAATGCAACTAAACTATCAGCAGCAGACACTGTTTTCAGAACATTCAATCCAGAAGGCATGTTAGTTATTTTCATGGGGAGAACAGGAAGCATATGATTTAAAATTATACCACATTTATGTTACTTCCATTCTCTTTCACACTTTCATATCTGAATGAGAAAGTAGACACTTTTCCCATTACATACTGTCACTAACTTTCCCACCCTTAAGAGTTGCCTTAGCACTGCATCACCCACAGACAAAAAAATAACTGAGGGGTGGCTTTGTTTTCAGTGAACCTTGCAGGGCCTTTAACACCTTCATATGTGAGCTAACATTTTTTTACTTTTGTAATCTAGTGTGTCTTACCATGAAAGAAAGGCTAGACAAACCTCTGCACTGTGGCCCACTGCTCACCTGCTGATGAATTCATTTGGCAAATATGACCCAAATATCTTCTTTCCTTCAACTATGATTTTGGTAACCTGAATTATTAAGAGCAATCTTTATATTCACACAGAGTTTATATGAGAGAAGAGTATGTAGGAAGATGCCTTCAGATAAAAACTTTCAGAGATTAATGTTCTGCCTTATATTTTTTTCTTTTAGTGAAGCCTTTCACACACCAAACAGAAAACATTTCTCTTGAGCCTGCTTATAGCTTTCTTTTCAGCTTGAGTCACAACCCTGGGAGCAAAAGCAACTAGAACTTTGTCCAGGTGTGACCTTGTCCTGCTTGGGGGAAGCATTTACACTCATTTTAAATGTTTTGCTTTGGTTACAGCCACTCAAAAGTGACACTGTCATGACCAGATCCCTTAAATTCGCCACCATTTAAGTGCATCTCACTGTTTTTCCTGGCCCTTGTCTAGCAACAGCTCAGCTGTTACAGCTGTTGCTGCAGGCAAGGTCTATGAGCATTCTGAACCAAGTGCCAAGTCCTGCTCCTTTCAAGTGAGAAGCATTTTCCTGACAGCCTTTATTGTAGCATTTGTCCAAACGAGATTTTCTTTAAGCTAATGTTTGCTGGCTAGCTTGGCTTAGTGGCATCTGGTATTTCCTCCATTTAATTTCTTGTTTTCTATACTTTTTACTAAACTTCTCTCCATGCAGAACAATTTTCTTAGACAAACTAGACTTTGTTCCTGTGTGCTGGTCCATCCAATACAATAACTAATAGTGGCTAGCACCAAAGATGCAGTAAGAGGGCAAAACATTCCCACCTGTACAAACCCAGACAAAAAGGAAATTCTTCCTTGTTCCTTGTAGCCAGAAGTTGTTTTATAATTTGATGAACAAGGCTTCTTTTTCTATTCTGTCTCAAATAACTCTAGATCTCATCATCATACTCTTTTTCTTGTGTCGCACCATGCCCAACCCTCTAAGGCCCATGAGCAACCTACTGAAATCTTTGTGATTTCAGAGTCATACAATATGTCCTTCCTCCCTGGGACCCAAAAAACACCCAAGCCCTGGAAATAGGTCACGATAGGGATCCCATCGCTCCAGTGTAGTATGGAAGTGACATGAGCTGGGCTTGCCCAGGTGTGTGGCTGTGTCTGGAAGTGACCCAGCAAGGCTGGCTGTGTCAAGCCCTCGCTTTCTCCCACCACACACTGCTTTTCCATCGCACACTGGGTCACAAGGTTTATCAAAAAGTTATCTTAAATCTAGTTTGACAGAACTCTCCTCTGGAATATTTGCTGAACGCACTGAATTACTTGCATGGGATGTTCAAAAACATTGAGTAGGCTTGGGAGCACAAAGTCTCTTATTGCTCAATAGTTCTGCTTTTTTGCCTGCTGCCTTCAGCTGTTTGGTCTTTCAACAGCTATCCTCATTCATTCTTCTTTTTACCTCACTAGCTACTTAGGATGTAAAGACTATTATTAGTGATTTTTAAAGCTTTTTGACCATAAGTATCAATTGCAACATACCACTTGATTCAGTGATTCTCCCCAATTTACAGTTCAACATGCTGAGACCCCCAGAGCTGACCATAATACAAATCCAGTAGCTGCTTCTTTGAGAACTTGATATTTTTACTGCCCTGATTTCAACTGCAGGGTTGAGAGAGGACAAAAGGGGAAAGACTGACAGGGACAGCAAAAAAAAGAATGTGGCACTGTCCCAAACCAGGATGTGGACATCACACTCTCCTTGGAAACAGACATTCCAATTACTACAACAGCCCTACAGCCACAGTCCTTGCCCAAGGTGAAGCAAATGGACCTGAAGGAGAGCAAATGTAATGATCCCCATGCCTCCAGCAAACCAGAGGATCAGAAACCTTCCCATCAGAAACCACACACAAAGACAGCACGTGTCACAGCGGGCAAGAGCTGTGTGATCCCAAACATCTGCAGATGGCATCACAAACTCCTTACGGGGTTTAAGCTAACGGGGCTGCTAAAGCTGAGGGGTGAGTAAGCACTGCCTGACTGCACTGAAATAAGGAGCTCAGCTGGATGGTTCCCACAGGCAACAGCTGCAAAAGAGGAGTAATTGTCCTTGTACAGTAGTTCCTAAAAGGATTGGTCTTTCGGATAAAAGAAATTAAGAGGACTAATACATGGGATAACGTCAGGATTTAAAGTACCACGCTTACGCTTGGTGCAACCAATTTCAAAGGCATGTAATGACATGAGTGTTTCATTATAGTTATATGTATTAGTGACAGCTGGCATTAAGGTCACCTAAGTATTCCCATCCCTACTCCCTGCTTTCAATTATCCATAATTAGCTTCCTAAAACTTTCACACTGCTATTAAAATTTTGTCCACTTAGAGGGGGGGATTTTCCAACTTTCGGAGAGAAAATCAGGTTTGGTGAGAAAAGCATCTATGCTAACATCTAGAGAAGGGCTTTGTGGTTGGGGTTTTTCTTCTCCCCAAAATAGCATGCTTTCCCCAGGAAAATGACTATGTGCCCTCTGGGGTTTTTTAAACAATACTTAGAGGTAAGGAGCTGAAATACAAGAGCAAATACCTCTTAGGAAAATAAAAGTTTTAGGAAATCTAAGGAAGATCATTGGTGATGAATTCAGCTTACAAGTGCCCAAATACCACCAACCAGACAACTTCAGTATTGAATTTGGATTCTCCCTTTGGACAACACCAGGATCTAAGCAGCCACTCTCTTGATCAGCCACATTTTGATCACTAGTTTGCATCTTTAATCATTTCATTGATATAATTACTTGCAAACAATGCAGTAATTCTGGATTGTGAGTCTATAATTAAGATAAGGTTCTACCCTTAATCACACACACTATCAATAGCTGCGCTTTACTTCATTTTGAATTCCTTTTTCCAGCTCAGGTTCACATCCATTCTCCTTGTGCGTATTTTAGAGGTTTTCATGATGCACACTGGATCAGAATTAGAGTTACTTGTTTATTGGGGGTGAGGTGTCTTATGACTTTCCTGGATTTGTACATGCATATTACAATTTCTGCTTTGATGAACCAAGAAAAAAATGAAAAGGAAAAATCAACTTGCATGCCTATTACTTGAGAAAATTGTATTGCATTAATAAGTCAAAGAATCAAATAAGTTGAAGGATCACTGAATTTACATGGGAAAAAAAGTTGGATATTAGGCACATTTTTGATAATTAACAATTTCATCCTGAAAATTCATGCAGTGTAGGTAGAGCTCACTGAAAGTTTGAGCTTTTAGAGGTGGTGAAAAGCACTAAGCCACAGCTTCATAGGCTACACTGCATCAACTCACACTAGCATTTAAAAGTGCTTCATATTTTCTTCAATATTTAGTTTCCTGTGCTACTGTGACCCATGGAAACAGGAAAAACTGGAAACAAAATTAAAAAGCAAGAAAGCATCCCAGTTTTTAAATCACTGCAGTATATACCTATGCCAGTGGTCTTTTTCTTCTTTTAATTTCAATAGGAACTTCTGAAAACAGCATCACAAGTGAGATGCAGGTGTTTTCTGTGAATTATTTCCTCTCTCAGAGTACAGCATTTCACCTATCTCTTTAGGGCCACACCTGTACATATACATACTGACAGTCGAGTGTGCTGTCAACCTCTAATTCCGGAGCTAAACAAACAAGTTTCCAGGCTGTCATCTTGGCCACTGATCCATTGCTGTTTCCCTCTTGGCTGAATTACTGTGGAATATCCTTTCTGCTTTGTTTCTAGCCCCAGCCACCCATAGAGGGCACCCCGATTGTACCATGCTAGTCGAAGGACAATGCTTCCCATTTGTGAGAATCATTCCCTTAAAATTAAGCTTATAAAGCAGAAGTTATCAAGTGCCCTAAATTTATTTTAGTGTTTTTCTTCTCAAAGTGTTCCTTAAATAACTTTTTTTACATAGATAAAAGATTTTTTGCCCATTTTACAATATTGTTTTTCAGAGTAAGAAAAAAGGGAGACTATTATTTTAAAAGTCCCTAAAAAGCTAAATTTAAAGAGCTTAATTATTCTGGCTTTTGTACTATAGATGCATTTGTAAATAAAATTGCCTTTAGTGATGAACAAGAAAATCTTTCAATAAAAGTTCTGCTCTTTTCACCTCATTTTGGTACTATGTAGGTACCTGAGGGAGCACATATAAAGCCTAGGAATGCTTGAGTTTAAATATAGGTTTTTAAATCAGTTTTAGATTTTGAGATCCTTATCCTGTAAACACTAGCAAATCTCTTTTGAAATTTATTAGAGCCAGAACATTCTTACTCAGTTTGGTCTGGATGCTGCAAGACTCTGAAAAGCCCTTGGAAAGATCTGGCTGCTGCAGATATCATAATTTCTGGTTTGGCCAATTTATATTAAATTTTCTTTTGTTTCAGGGCCTAAGAGGGGAAAATAAGTGGGGGTTTTGCGCACACAGTAAATGAAGCTATATGATACTTGTAGATACCTGTACTTTTCCATTTGCCGTGAAAATGAAAGTCGTGTTAGACTCCCTTGAACTTCAGCATGCTCCCTTTTCTCGGGGCATGTTTAATTATCATCTCTAAAATGATCCTCACAGTCTGGTCTCCCAGAACAAATATTCTTTAGGAGTGTTTCAAAAACCTGCTGCCTTGGGGATCTGCTCCTACTGAATTAACCTCCCAACCCAAGGACCACAAGGCACTGATGGAGCAAGCTATAAACTTTGGAGCTTTATCTAAACACCCACATGGAAGGTGTGACAAACATACCTCATGCACAGTTTCACCTGGCTTTGCAGCTATCTGCTCTGAAGAGGTTTGTGTTTCATCACACTCTCTCTCCCAAATACACACACACTTCTGCTCCCCAGGAAGACTTGAGTCACGTGGGACCCTAAAAGGCTGAGTGCCGTAAAACAGCAGCCTCATCTGCTCACTCATTGGTGTTCTTGGTGTTTTCAGATAGGCTTCCTTGGAGTTCAGCTCAGATGGAAACCCTAATCAGAACTTTGACTGACCCTTTGACCCTGCAGATGTGACAGTAACCTGTTCACAACTTATAGGATACAAGATACTTCCCGATATTGGGATGATGCAAGCTTATCCCTGGGTACAAAGCAGAGAGCCTTTCAGTCAGAAGCATCCTGTTGAAGACTAACCCTTCCACCAAACAGGGTTATCAGGTGTTAAAGCTGGGGGGGAGGAAGGGAGGTGTCTGGCATCTGGTTGCTTCTCTGTTTCTTCTCCACCCCATTCATCGTGAGAGAAGTGTCCTAATAACCTCTAAAATCATCATCTGCCAAGGGAGAAAACTGCCTACTTCCTCACCAGTTCCAGTGCAGGGACTCAGCAGTGAGCCCTTCAACCTGCCGAGAACGGGCACTGTTATCAGAACTGTTCTGCAGCGTTTTCCTGTGGAATCTCAAGTGCCTCTGCAATACTCAGTAGAGACATTAAATTAAACCCACAGTAATTCAGCTCTATCAAACAGGACAAACTTCAAGAGCTGTATTCATTAAAAACTTTCCCCCAACATCTGTTCTTAAGGACATAGAAGATTCTCTTGTCACTTGAAGTCACTGAAGCAAGATGTCTGTTTCTAAAAGAGATGTCCTGACACACAATGCTGAGTACTGAGGTGAAAATTACTTGATAAAATTCCATTAATTGAATAGAAATATTTGGATAGGCAGTAGTTTCCCAGGGGAAGTATCCAGGTATTGTTTTAATATAACCCCTAACCACTCTGCCCAGGTCCAGCCAGTTAGTTCTGTGCTGGTTTCAGATTGTGGAAGGACAGGGGATAGCCCAGGTGCCTTATGGATTATAAGACAACAGGGGAAATCCATGTCAGTCCATTCCATGGCTCAAGGCACTCCAGGAGGGAAAACAAACCCCTCAACTCTCCCCCAGCCACCCAACCAGCCAAGGAGGGAGGCATGCTACACTCATACCTGAGGAACACCCATCCATCCAGCTCACAGCTCAGCTTACCAGCACACAGGAGCAGGAGTGAATAGGGAATGACAGGACAAAGACCCAGAAGCTGGGAAGGGTACAGTGTCCAACACAAGATTCCACAGAGACACATGGACTAGGACAGGGAGAAGCAGCCACACAGCAGGGCTGGGAACAGCTCTGGCCAGAGAAGGAGACGGAGATACAAGGTGCCTGAGAAAGAAGGGTTGCATAGGCTCTCCTCGAAGAGGGGAAAGCCCACAGCTTCTAGGAGGAAGTATGAGAAGGTTATTGTAGCAGCAAAAAAGAGCCAACAGGTGCATTTACAAACTGCTGCTGGGCAGGGTAAAGGCTAGTGTCTGTTTCTGTTGAGCAACCAGCCATGTACTGAAGAGGTCACCTGCTGTGGCTGCTTTATATTCACCACTCTCTCACAGCTAGAAACTTGCCAGCCTTCAGCTCAGACAATTCTACCCTTCTTCCTGCACACAGACCAGTTATTGCAGCTGCCTGGAGTAGGCAACTGGAATCATCCCAGTCACCCAGGTCTATCTGATTGTCCCAGCTCCCTCCACTCTTTGGCATGCCAGAGAGGCTAAAGAAGCAAAGCTTTAAGCAGGGCCTTAGAAATCTCCCACAGGATGCTGTTAGTAAGAGGGTTGTTAGAGCCACCAAGGCATTCTTGGGAAATCCAAAAGAATTAATACATTTCGTGGGAGAAGAAAAAGAAATCCAAGTCTGATGCAGGAGTTGGAGAAAAACAGTGGGTACAAGTTGTGCAAATGAGCCACACAATAAGTGAACACACTATAAAATAGAGGCTTCTTGAAGAAGGAGCCCTAAGGCTGTGACTGTGCCCTTTTTATCCAGTGTAAGAGGGGACAGTCTGGCACAGAGCATTTTAGCTTGGCAAGGGAAGAGGGACTGGTCCAACTAGAAAAACAAGGAGGCTCTGGTGAGCAGGAATCTCTCTTTCCCTAGTGGCATTCAGTCAAGTCTGATTTTTCAAGAGAGCACAAAAGGAACACTCACAGACACTCACAGGAAGCCAGTCAAGGAGCAAAGACCTTTCATCATCTGTTCCTCAGTCCCCCTCAGCTCCACCCCAGAAGACATTTTCCAGACTTTCCAGTCAGCCCTGAGATGTTGACTGGTGCACCAGCTTCATCAGCTCTCTGGCATGATCTGGCTGCATTCCCTCCCACCTTCAATGAGATAAGAGTCAGGAATGTTGTTCACACAATGGGTGTTACTATTCAAATCTGGAAACCAAAGCAAACATCAGGCATTTGCTGCAGGTCTCAAGGAAGTCACGATATGACTTCCATATGGAAGCAAAAACATTTTTCCTGGTGAAACATCAGCTGTGAAAAGAACTCCTTTCTGGGTCTTTCTGGGGACAAACGAAGGAGGGCTTCATCAGGAAGGAGTCAGAGAAGGGAACACTTGGCAGGGAGTTGCACTAACTCAGGTAATTTGAACGCTTCTGATTATCAGAGATGATTCACTTCTGTTCACTTTGCACCAAGTGTTGAGAAAGACATTGCATTTATCTGCATTGACTCACTGTTTCACAACATGAGCTTAAGGTATCGTTACTACTATGACGATGGGAAGGCTTGGACATCCAAACCCTGACACCAGCCAGGGAAAGACTGCAAAGGGTTTTGGTAAATACAGACAAATTAGAAAATGTGATAAAGAACTCAACTCTCTCCTCCTCTATTAGAAAGTTGCTGTAAAGATGCTGAGAATAAAAATGCAGATGTTCTGAGATAGCTGTCTGTCAAGATATCAAGAGGATATGTGTGTCTGGAAGGATTGCCTTGATTTTTATCATCACGAGATCAGTTTTGCTGTTATAAAATCAGACTTACAAGGAACACACTGTTTTATGACTGTATGGAGTTGCTTTCAATAAGGTTACGGACAATTCTCAGTCTCATACATCCTTCTTAAATGGAACACCCAGAGCTAAAACCACAAAAAGTGAAACTTATGGCAGGGACCATTTATATAAGCAAAGAATTCATAAAATTTGAGAGAGGAACATAGAATTTAATGGCCAAATTAAGTATAGCTCTTACGAAAATTTACAGGAATGAAGGAAAGACAACACCGTTCTGTGTATGTTTGTTATGGTGTTACTTATCAAGTACAATTAACATGCCCTGATATAATGGTTCTCACTGCTCAACCTGCACTGGTATTTACTGTCACTACTGTCAGAACTGCTCAACACCCTGAGAGGAGATGGGGTTTCTAAAGCTTTGGCTTCCATTCAAGCATCTAAATTGATAGCCATGTTCAGAGGAAATCTGACTGCATTGGACACTGTCTGAAAGAACTCCTTAGCTAAAGTAAGTGTTTCTTTGCCAAAGGAGGCACATGTTTTTAAAAAATGAAGGAGGAATGGAGTGGGAGGAAGGGATACAACTGTACTCAATGAAGTGTTATTCCTCAGACTCCTTCCCTGTCCTTGCCTGCCTTCTCCCTCAGCAATACACAATGTCTTCTTGGTCAGGGAGAACATTCCCTCTCCAAGGTCCTATATCACAAGGTGAAAAGCCTGCAATTATTAGGAAATAGTAGTAAAGTGGTAGCATCTAAGCAAATGCAGCTCATGTAAGACTCTATGCATACAGATATGCACCAGAAGCACATCCTGGGAAATCTGGTATGGGTCCCAGTAGACAAAGAAGGCAAAAAGAAAACAGATATGTACAGAGATGAGGAAAACTTGGCTAAGATCACTGAGGCCCTCAGCAGTGGAGCTGTGAAGAGATGCTACCACTGCCAAGTCCCTACAGGGCACCCTACTTCTCCAGGGCAATGTCCAGAACAGCTCACATTTTGTTGCAGACAAGTGACATTGCCCTAAATTAAATGATAGTGGGGAGCAAAGCGTTGTCCTGTTAACTGAGTATCTGTCCATGGTTGCCAAACAAGAGGTAAGAGATATGCATCGGATTCTGATGAATGAAACACAAAAAGATAGAAGCACAATCACATGCTCATTGTTGTATAGAGATGAACTCTGTAATTAGCATCTCTGGGGTAGTGTCTCAAAGAGAAAACAAGAAAGGAAATTGCAATGTGTCTATTTATTTCCATAGCTACTGTATGACTGAGAGCCACTCAGCAGCCTCTGCTATTTGTAGAAGGGTTTCCCAACAAAACATACCAAAGGCGCAGGAAAAGGGCTTGTGTGTTGTTTTCTCAACACACAGTAACAGCCCAACAGGTAGAGTTCCCCACCCTGTAAAGGAGAGGGTGTAAAAGAATGCTTTCCTTAGAGACAATGGGACATAAATCACAAAGCCAGGCTCAGGGCATGGAAAGAGAACACACACAAACGATGAGATTAGCTCAGCTGGTTAGAGCCTGCTGCTAAAAACACCAAGGTTGTGGGTTCAATCACTGTATGGGCATTTCACTTAAGAGCTGGAGTTGATGGTCCCTGTGAAACCCTTTCAGCTGAGAATATTCTGTGATTCTATGACCAGTGATATAGGAGGAAGCTGAGGTTATTTAAAATATCTACTTCACCACTGCAGGGATACAGAAGTGACAAGCTAGAAGATGCCGAGTGGCAAGTGCCTGATCTGCCAGGTATGATCATGCTTCTAATGCTATCCATTTCCCAGGGCTGCCCACCAGGGGACTGAGAGTACACCAAACCCTGGGGTCCCAGAGTGTGCTGTTCACACTAATGACTCTAATATTATCACACAGTCCTTAATGGAAAGGCACAATGTTCCGAACTTACCAGTCTCTCAACCCTCTCACTCAGGTCTCTAAACCTTCCTGAGGACTGTCTGGAAAATTCGTCATTGTACCGGATGTTGGTGATTTTTACATTGGCACTGTAATAGAACAGCTTCTGATCTGTAAGGGAAAGAAGAAGAACAGGCAATACTCAAAGTACCAAGATGAATGAACTTTAGAGAAACACCTGGCACTGAATGATATCCAGACATCCAGGGAGTGGATGAGCCTTCACCTGTATCCAACCTATTCAAATACAGCTTCCAAAAGCCAGGAGCCCAAGAGCAAGCACTCAATTCAGTTAGGTGATCTAAACCAAGTTTCCCCAGCAGTTACATTTCTGGCCAACCAACAGCACTTGGGACTCACTCAGGATCACAACCTGCACCTTGCTGCTCAGTTACCTTCCTTCCTGGACTGTCCACTCAACACCAAGCCTGGTCAGGAAGCTGCTAGTGATCAGAGATAGAGAAACACCCCAGACAGACATGCAAAAGGCTGTTTGTCACTCATGTAAGGGAGACCAGACATTTGTGTGTTGACTTCATCACAGAAGTAGATCATGAGAAAAATGTGAAAAGAGTGAAAGTAAATGAAAACCAACAGAAACCACAGCCCTAAATCACCCTACACAGCAGGAAATGTTCCTAAGAGATCTGCAAATATGCTAATTGAGGAAGGGAAGAGTGCTTTAGAGAAGCCAGTGTTTTTTCCCCAAATAAGCTTTAGACAGACTGGTGAAAACTCCCAGCATCATCTGGCACAACAGGCACAGAGGAAATTCACTAAGCATAAGAACAGTGATACATTATGCAAAACTTACCATATGCCAGAAAATAAACTAGGAGACCAATGGTGATTGCTGCTGCCACTGCTGTTCCAATAACAATTACAGCAATTTTCCAGGGCTCGAGATGTCTTATTTTGATGGCTGACTGATGAATTCTGGGGGACAATAAGAACAAAGGGAGATTAATAGGAGATCCTTTTCTATTTAAGGCCCCCGTCCTCCCCCCTACCCCCCCAAAAAAAATTAGGCTAAAGTTTTCTCCCTCAACATTAGTTGATTCTTCCCAGCAATATTAATTTACTTCTCACCCAACACCCTTGAAAATGAAACCATGACTCAAGACTATTTTGAAATAGGTGTTGGGATGTGCTAGAAGTCAAAGAACACAGACAGGTTTGAGGGTTTGAGTATTATTAGGGCCAAATTAAATAGGAGTCCCACTAAGATTCTTATGTGACTCCCGACTAGAAATTTGCAAGAATAAAACTTATTTTTCAGCTAGGTGAACTTTCACACAGCAATGTATGCAGCTTTTAATTGGTTAAGCAAATCAGTTATCAGACACATTGGCACCTTTGCTCCCAAAACTGCTTTGTGCAGTAAAATTGGTAAAAAGCACCCCATGCTTTGTATAGTATATATCTGTACATTATTCCAGCTGCTCAGCCCATTTCAGCCTTCAGAACAGAGCTGGACAAAAAAAGAGAAAGATATTTTAGAGGGCCAGCCTGTGTTTCCTGTTTTACTCAGACTGAATCTAAACACAAAGGCAAGCACTGCTTTAAGCAGTATTTGATGAAGTGATAGAATGACAGGGAAGGGCAAGGACGTGAGTAGGAAGCCTCATCGGATGCTTCTCTCTGTTGTGCTCTTAATTATGTGGGTAGTAATCCAAATTAACTCATGGAAAGCCAATGGACAGTCAGTATGATAAACAAAAACTGCCTGAAAAAAAGTTGGTTACAGCAAATCCTATCTTTGTCTATAAACTCAAAGACTCCTTACGAACCTTAAAGCCATTTTTCTATTACATTTTCAGCCATTACAAAACACAGAACAAGAAGCCACAATTTTTGGTAGAGAGTCCTTTATTCTGTTTCAGATACCTCACTCATGCAGACATGCACACCTGCAGGTTGAGGTACAGCCTACCCCAGGAAAGCAGGCTGCAGGGATCCTCTCCCGAGGGCGTGAGGTGCCTCAGTGAATTCCCACATACAAAGTACACACAGCTCAGTCCCAGAACACACACTTCATGAGCCAGAAGTTAAAATACATTCAAATAAGTTGAAATAATTGCAAGTGACCCCTGCAGCTATGTGCAGGAAAGGGACAGCAAGCAACTGTGCACAGCTCATAAATACCAAAGCAGATCCTGATATTTCATTCTAATTCCATTGCGATGCCTTACAATTACAATCTTATTACTTTGGCTTGGAAAACAACTGACTCAGGCCAAATATCATGATATGTGATTGAATGAAAATGGAGGTAATAATTTGTCACTTGGATCTGTTCTGACTTGTTCTGCATCTCCTATTTAGAGTTTCCTTCCCTCCTGCTATCCTGTACAACAGCCATTAACCTCTCATCAAAACTCATTTGTGACTCCACAGCAAAAAAAAACCACCCCCCAAAACCCCAAACAAACAAAAAAACTCAACCAACCAACCAACCAAAAAGACCCCCAAAAAACAAAGACTGAAATTAAATAGTCCTGTTAACAGTTCAGAGATGAGCACCTCCAAAATTATTTCTGAGACTACTCTATGGAAACTGCCTTAAAATTTCAACTGAAGAAATGAAAAATATGCAAGCATAAATCGTCAGGACTCTACCTCCCTAACAAGAATATTTCTAAGCTTTTAGGTGAAATCATAAAGTCAGTGGTGAGATCAACTTTAATTTGTCACATGCATTTGTTATTTTATGGTTTGTTGGGGGTTTTTTCCCTCACTCTAGGTAGTAGTCTTTTGCATGGCTTTTATGCTTTGCAAATGTGTCTACTATATTTGAAATGAGACTGAGTTACAAGAAAAGCCAACAAAACAAACAAAAAATTGCATGTAACTTAAGACAACCTACTTTTGTATTCTTGTAGATACTTTCATTTAAAAAGCACTTGTCTTGTTTAGGCTGCACAGAAGGAAAACTCTCAGAAGGTGTTTCAGCTGTAATGATCCTGGCATAACGTCAAACCAAAATGCTGGGTTGGAGAAGCCCATTTTGAAAGGCTGAATGCCACCTCTGCACTGCAGTAGGTGAGCCTGAAGAAATTACTGCCTATCATATCAGTGAAAAAGCAGTTTCAGTCCCAAGTAACATGGCTAGGACACAGTTAAATAGAGTACTATAAATGTGAAACATTTCCAGAATTCTCTTGTATATAGCGTAACATTTTTTGTAACTCTTATTCTTTATTTCTTCTATTTCAAGTTCCATGTTATCATTAACAAACAGAAGCCCCAGTCTGCAACAGATACTCACATGTGTAATCCTACTCACACACGTGACTTTCACTTAACTCATGAAACCTGTTTGAGAACATCATTTCAAAGAGGTGCAGAGGGGTCTCAGCACCAGCTTCTAAACCGAATTTCTTCAAACAAGAAGCTGTTTGACAAATTCATGTTAGAAAGTCACTTAATGGCGGGAGGGGGTGCTGTTTGGGACTTGGATGTCTTTTTTCTTGATTTATCTTAAACTTTCCCCCTTCCTTTTATATATAAACATGAAACAGCTGTTAAATTTTATTCTCCACTCCTAATTTCTTTTAAAAATGAAAATTGGTTTTAAAAACAAAAGGTATTTTTGAGCAAAATATCCTCAGTTAGGCTGTACCATCTGGATAGACATCTTGAATAGACATGCTGCAGACTAAGAGGATTTCAAATCCACGTTTTCAAAGATATCTGTGAGACAAACCCACAAAGATCACTGAACTGATTTTTTTTATTCCCATTAACTTTGAGCTTTATTGCTGCTTTGCTGTACCTTCTAAGGTTCATTCCTCAAAAATTAATTACTTTATCTGACATGTCCCACTGTGTAAACTTGAACAGTACTTACAGGGATTCAGTACACACAAGAGAAATAACTATGACAGAACTGAAACAACTGAGATCCATGTGATGATCTGTCAGGGCTTGAATACTCTGCAGAGAGCTGATAAAAGTTCAACGCTGTGAATTTATTTTTCTCGGGCCAAGAGTCAAGCAGTCTTTGCTAACTCCTTGGGAGCTATGTGCTCAAAGCGAGGGAACAGGGAACTAGAAATGCACATTAAGGTTAAAAAAACGCCAGCTGGGAGGGTCACTGAAGTCCTCCAGAGTAGAAGTGGAAATTTTAAGCCTGAACCAAATACCTGAAGCTGAAAGCTTCCCACTGACCTCAGAGGGCTTTCTCACCAGGTCCCTTCTGCTTGCAGCTTAAGTGGCCCTTCCCTCTTCCCAGAAACTCTGCTCTTTCCCAGGAAACCATGCCTGTGCAGTAATCTCAAACACACTGCAAAGAAGGACTGGATGTCATCTCTTGGCAGAAGACTGCCAAGTCTCAGATTAAGATTTTTCCAATGAGGAAGAGGAACGAAATACTTGTTGGCAAAGAGAAACAACAAAAACTGACAGAGAATTGTTTACGCTACCATAACAATTTTACTTTTTTGTCCTCTCTTTGTTTCCTAATAATTCCTAGCATTGTCTCAGCTTTTTCAACTGACATTCAGCTGACATTTTCCCAGAAATACCCACTGAGACCTTTCCTGAACAGTGGTATGTGATTTGGAGCCCTGCATTCCGTACTGGGGTTCCTTCACATCATACACAAAGAAGCCCTCCAGGAACCTTTTCTTCAACAAGGAGGAATTCACACCAATGAATACAGAGCCAGAGGGATCCCTCCCATTATGCATTTTAGAAGGCATAAGAAGGACACAGTTAGTCATGTCTGACTTTAAGTAACAGAAGAGTATCAGAAGAAAAATCTTAGTCTCAAAGGAAAATTTAAAATATTGCCTGGTATCTTAACTTGGGTTTTTAAGGGTGCTGTTTAATAAACAAATGATAAACATTGCATTAAATAAATCATACATGCAGTTGCCTCACTGCAGCCTGAAACTGTTAGTTTACAGAAGAAATTAGTGTCTTTTACCCACTGAAATTTAGATTCACTTCTTGCAAAGAAGGAGAATTATAACTGCCATCTATGAGTCAAACTGTCTGCTTCAGAGGAAAAGCCTCAAAGGTTTTCCTCACCAGGGTAGGAATCACGCTTGGACACCTGCGGAACACCTCCATTACCTGCAGTGAGCTTCGTATCAGAGACAATGTCCAGCTAAGTCAGCATGCACCAGGAAAGAGAGCACAGGCTCTGCTTTGGCACGCATCCACTGACAGTGGCTGCTCAAGAAAGGTGCTGACAGGACAGACTGATGAAAATCCAAACCCAAAACAGTCACCTAGAAATGATCTCTAGTGGGCTTTACATGTCCTTTGCTTTTAGTCCTTTCTATAAGAGACGCATGCTTAGATTGACAAAATTTCTCCACTGTTTTAGAATACATGTAGTACCTCTCTCTTAAGGTGCTTTGAGAAAAAAAAATTGATAAAAATCACTATAGCAATAGTTATAATATACAAATACAGAAATAGTAGGACAGTGATGTGTTTTAATTTGTTTACTGAAATAAATCTGTTTACTGGTACATGAAAACTGTACTTACCATCACTCCCAAGGAGTTCTGCAAGTCTGATGTGACAGACCAGCCCTTCTGCTGGTGTGCAGCTGCAACAGATTATGTCAACTCAGAATCTGACCCAAAGCGTCCACCTTCTTCTGTAGTTTAAAAGCTTACATTTCTGGATAATAATATATATTTCTGCACTTTATGTCCTGGTTTCAGCTGGGACGCAGCTAATTTTCTTCTTAGTAGCTGGTACAGAGATCTGTTTTAGGCTTAGTGTGAGAATAATGTGGATAACACACTGATGATTTAGTTGTTGCTCAGTAGTGCCCACTGTCAGTCGAGGACTTTCCAGTTTCCCATGCTCTGGCAGCAAGCAGGTGCAAAAGGAGCTGAGATGGAGCATGGCCAGGACAGCTGACCTGAACTGGCCACGGGGATATTCCATACCACAAAGCATCATGCTCAGTATATAAATGGGGGGAAAGTTGGCTGGAAGAGGCCATTCCCTGCTGGAGCATGGGCTGGGCATTGGTCAGTGGGTGGTGAGCAGTTGTATTGTACATCAGTTGTCTTTCTTGGGATTTTTTTTTTTTTGCTGCCTCTCTATTATTATTTTATTAATAATAATAATAATAATAGTTGGCTGGAAGAGGCCATTCCCTGCTGGAGCATGGGCTGGGCATTGGTCAGTGGGTGGTGAGCAGTTGTATTGTACATCAGTTGTCTTTCTTGGGATTTTTTTTTTTTTGCTGCCTCTCTATTATTATTTTATTAATAATAATAATAATAATAATTTCAATTATTAAGCTGCTCTTATCTCAACCTATTGGTTTTTACCTTTTTTCCCCTAAATATCCTCCACATCCCACTGGGATGGTGGGGTGGTGTGTGTATGGAGTGTGAGTGGCTACATGGCACTTAGATGCTGTTTGAGGTTAAACCACAATATATAATAAACAGTTGCTGGGCTGGGTAGATAAACAGTGAAATGCTGTAATCTAGCAATATATTTTCACTGAACAGAGATGGACAAATTTCTTCATGGGAAAAATGCTGCTGAAATTAGAGAAAGCTCCTTATACAAGTGGTTCAGCTGATACTGAAACCCCAGGCAATTCCCCAGTGGCAGAGAAATTGGATAACTCCCATGTTCAATTCTGCATAAAATCTGTCCCTCTGTTATCACCAAATCTGCCCACAGACCACATGAAGCTTTCAGATTGTCTTGTATCAGAAGCATGTCAAATTAAGCCATCCCAAGCTTTGTGTTAGCTTGGCTTCATTCAAAAGGAGGATCAGTATGTAATAAAAAACACAAACATGGAAGAAGTACGTGGTGGAAGCAGAAAATGCTTTGATTTTCAAAGCTTATGCTGACCCAAAATGCCCAATCATAAAACTGCATATGAAAAAATCAATAAAGTGAAACACTCCTGAAACACCCTCTAAAAGGAACAGCAGTGGCCAGAAAAGTTGCTGGGATTACACTGGGGCTTGCTCAGGGAATGAAGATGACAAGATTGTAAGGCTCAGGAGGAGGTCTTGTCTCATTCTAGTTTCCTGTCTAAAATGGCCAGAAACTGAGTGAATGCAGAAAGGAAACATAAATGGTACCAATTCCATATGAGTCAAATCAGGTGGGGTGCGTACCAGAAACAAAAGTATTTCACTAGGGTTTCCTGAATTCAGCGTCTACTCTGGAACAAACTGAGCAGAATAGGTTTCTCTTCAGCACCATGCAGGAACCACATCTGCCTCCTGCAATAATCAAGGTAAACTCCCACTAATGCCAGTGGCACATGAGTGTCCTTGCACTAGGGCTGGTATCTATTTCCTGCTACACCTCAGCAGTCTGTAATTTGCATTCATTTTGCCCACCTACTGCATGACAAATTGGTGCAAGTGGCACTGCATTTCCACCTGCATGTTCACTTTTAGACAGCCATATACAACACCAGCTACTCTGTACCTCACCCTGCCAGGGCACGAGATCTTCACAAGGAAGCTGCAGAAAGGACACTGCAACTGCTTCCCAGAGTGCAGGACACCGCACAACAGTGGGACAAGACCAGCAAGGCTGTCTACTCCACCCAGTTTTCCTTAGGAGGTTTGCTTCCTGAAGGATTTCACAGAGCACACATTCCAACTTAGTTTGAAATGTTTTGAAAAGAGGCATCTTGGAATTGGATAAAGCTAATAGTGAAAGTCCACTCTTACAAGAGACTAAGACAGAGAAGGATGAGCTCAAACAGAAAAGCTTACAGCTCCACACTCAGATCCACATCCCTGCCCAGCAAAGAACTGTGGACGTCTAACAGGCTACACAGGGGATTTGATCAAGACTAGGCAGCTTTCATCTCTTCCCAAACATGTAAATATTTAACTATCCAACACAGATTTCCCCTACTGTACTTTAGATTTTATAATAATTTAAACAAACATTTAAACAATTAAATCCTTTCCTAACTAGGAAGCAACCAAACTGTATTCAGATGTTAGTTAACTACTCTCTAGCACACTGTCATTAAAATTATTTACACCGCTGTTGATCTCACCAAGGCATGGCAAGTAGATTTACACCTAACTAGAAAAAAAAAAAGTCTTTTCAATTCTGTTAGGTAGAGAACTCTCACTTAGTTTTCCCTCTTTATCTATATGCACAAACTGGTAATCACAACTGATGGGGATTTCTTCTTTACCTGACAGTTAGAGTAGCATACCTTTTAAGTTATGGATATTAAACAGGGCAGAAAATCTTTGGGTATTGAGCAGAGTACCTCTAAACAGCACAGAACACAAAGATGAACTTCATCTTCTCCTGGCAAAGTCAGGACTATTGACTAAAATGATATTGTTCCCACAAAATGAGAAAAACACTTCAGTGGGCATGAAGAATAAGTTTCGTCCATCCAGAAACAATGTTTCTATTTCAACATGGCCTGAAATTATTTAAAAACCCAAATTTTTAAAAATATTGGAGATGGAAAAAATAAGTAGTGTCTTGCAATCATCCACAGCCGTTTGCCCAAAGCAACACAGAGACAAGATTAATGTTGTAATCTTTAACAATCACACACAACAATTCAGCCATCCAGCCCAATCATTAGAGTGTTGAAAAATAATTCAATTTCTTTTGAATTTTGTTCCTGAGGTCATACTTTTAAGCTTCATCAACTGCTGAGACAACAATAAAAAACAAACTCATGGGAGACTGAGCATCCCCCTATTGCCACGTGAATCCAGAACCCAGTGAGTTAAACAGAAAATTCCAAGAGCTTTCCTGTACATTTGTGACCCAAGCTCTGCTCTGACCCAAGAGATAATAGTAGAGTGTTGCAGCTGGAAGACTTATTTTTGTAAAAATTCTCTGAACTTTCCAGTGTTGTCTTAAATATTTTTATGGAAAAACAAAACTAAGAATATCCAGCATCTCTGACTGCATGAAATACTTTCTGACGCAAACCACCTACTCATTACTTCCTAGAAATCACAGCTTCTTCATTAAAATACAAGGGTTAAAACCAGAATGATGAACCCCTACAGTGTTCCCTTTATGTAGTTGTGCTGACATCACTTATTTAACCAGGATTTTTTGCAGGATTTGGGGGAAATAATATTGCAACTACACCTGACCAAACCCCATGTTTTCCAAAAATCACATTAGTAGCACTAGATTTTGATACAAAAGAGCTTAGTGGTTTCTGCACTGCTGCACTAAAAGCCTGCTGCAGGCAGAATAAGATGATCAGAACAAAGAAAAGGTAAGTGTCAACATGAGCCATCACATTATCTTTCTAAAGAGACAGCAAATCATTGTGCTCCTGGCCATCCTAGAGAAGGATTTCCCTCTGCATTTCTCACTCCAGCCACATTACTCTTTTCATCCAGACCACAACCTCCAAAACCTCCCTTTCAGCCCGCAATTTCCTGTTCAGCTTTCCCTCCATTTATTGTCCCTTTTCAGGCTGCACATTTCAGACAGATCCATGATGTACCCCAAGTCTAAAAGGATGAAAGACGCATAGATAGAGCATTGAGCACCAAAGGCAAGAGAAAAACAGAGTTCTCTTCTGGATCTATGTCCTTGAAGCCCTAAAGCTTTCCCATAGACAGTACCCTTTACCACCATTACACCTCCAAATTAAACATGCCAAGTCAAAACATGCCACCTACTTTTGAAGATCCCATGGTAGGTCTCGGTAGGCCTGGTAGCCTTTCTGACCACCAACAAAGGCTTGGCTAAAGTCTGGACTGCGCAGCGAATGGTGCTGGAAAACGCAGGAGTCGCGTTGACTGGTGTGACGGGAAGGGAAAGGTGTTGAATGAAGATCCTTCATTGAGGCACAGCTGGCGCAACACCCAGCACCCTGTGGGTTATTGCAAAATGAGGGAACGAACTTCAGAATAAAAACAAACAGAGGTAAGCATGGAGTTGATAAGGAGACTGTAACCTTCCGATCAGCTCCGCATCAAAGAGCTCCCCAGGCAGAGATGGAGTGAGCAGATAAACCGGCCCAAGCAAGAAGACTTGTTCTTCACTACAGCGAAACAGGAAGTGCGTGAGATTTCCCTTTTCCAGCACTCCCTTTCTGTCCAGCTTTTATCCCTACAGCAAGCCTTGTCCTGAGTGGCTGTACCTTCTACCACATGCTCACTGTAAAACCCACAGCGGAGAGGCACCACACTGTCTGTAACACTAAGTCACTTGTCTTCTGAGAGAGCCAACACAAAAATAAATATGGACATAAATAGCTTGGTCAGCCAAGCCTAATCTACCTCGGTGCTCACTCATCCACAGCTGTCCTGGACTCCCTTGGCATCAGGGACAAGACAACTATAAGTATCCAGCCTCCTAATTACATGTTAGTCATTTAATGGTTGGCATAACCCCGCCTGTGGAAAATGCTTACTCTGTGAAAAGGGCCACCAATCTCCTTGGAATTCCCTTCTCCCAGCACAAACGTGATTCTTCAGAGCCAGCTGGAAAGGAGGAAAATGGAGATTCACTAGTGAGAAAATCTGCATTTACATCAAAAATTGAAAATCATAAAACAAAAGGTAAAATTACCAGAAAGCAAATGCGTTTTCTGCTGTTTGATGCACTTGCATTTGTGCCAAAAAGCTTGAAGTACTTGGTTTCCCAATGAAGTCTCAAGATTTCAATCATTTTTATTGGAACATTCACTATCTTCCAGAAACAGCCTCAGCATAAAGGGAGGGGAGGAAAAAAAAAAAGATGAGGAAAATTTGAGGAAAATTTTACCTAAACATACCAAGTCCTTTTCCATCTTTCCCCAGTTATCCCTTCACAGGCATTCCAATGCAGTTGTAGGAGCGTCTGGGCAGACCATTTTGAGGACAGCGGGAAAAGCTGATCACTGCTGAACAGCATCTGCTGTTTCTCTAACACGGATTTCTTCATTTGCTTTGATCAAATCAATTGAGTTTTTTGGCTTCTCTGAGCTCCCTGTAGAAAGGGCATTGTCGCAGTTGCCTGCCTTACCTGGGGCTTTACTGACTGAGCACACAGGTGCCTGTCAAGTACTAATATCCTCCCTGGGCTGTATCTTCCATTCCCCACCACTCACCCTGTTATTTTCTTTTTCAAAATTAGTAAAACTCAAAAAAAATTGTGCACAAAGGATTCCCTGCTCCACCCAGAAACACACACACCCCCACAGGAACTCAAGCACTTGATGGAGATTGGTTACAAACCGATTCAATGCCGGAATCAAGAAAATACCTTAGAATTCCTTGTTGGGTTTTTTAGCCTTTTTTTTTCCCCCCTTTTTTCTTTTTTTTTTTTTTTTTTGGTTTTTTTTTTTTTTTTTTTGGGTTTGGGTTTGGTTTTTTTTTCTGTTTTATGCTGGGAAAAAGTGGCCCTTGAAGTGTTTACCCTATGAGATGCAGAGAATTTTCCCTGATGTGTGCAGAAGTTCAGTGGCAAACTCTAACCACCTGGATCAGGTAAAAAACACATTACAGGAGAAGTAGGTTTTAGCAAACAGCTAGATTTTGAGACATCATTTACCTGAAGTCTTGACCCTTGAAACAAGAATGAAAAGCATTCATTAGAATTGCAAAGTTTCTCAGGAAGAAGTGCCAGAGAAAAGGAATTGGACAACAGATGAATGAACTTCTAGTAACTTTCAGATCACACTAGGACAGACTATTCCTATTTTTACTCCAGAGTATGAATAACAAAGATATTCCTAAAAAATTATTTCATTTTCTTACAATTGAGAATATTTTGCAACCTGCCTAATAAAACTTAAAGTAGGTTGCTTTTGTTTGTAAATTAATTAACCATTAAAATGAACTGTCCTGCAAAACAGTGTGAAATAAGGAAATACAATTGCTTCTTTCAGATGATGCAAAATCAATTTACATATATCTGTGCCCCAGGAACAATGGTACAGACAGACTAAGAAAAGACAATAATTAACAAATAATTTTCCTCACAATAAATTATCAAGTTGCAAAGTGCTTGGTATTAGGGTGTCATTCAGCAAGCTAGGCAATTAGTAACCTTTTTTGGTTAATACTAGGGAAGCAGTACGGAAACCAGCTATCAAAGCGTGGGGTGGAAATCCAAGAATGTGGGTGCACAGGATTTTGTGAATGAAAGTGTAAAAAGATGTAATGACCATTCTCTCCGTTTAACCCTGCAAAGTCAGCCCAGCCGGTCAGACAGACTGCTTGCCTAAGAATGGTAATAACAGACTACCTGGGTTTGTGTTTGCATACTTAACACAGGCTCACGGGCTCTAGAGACAAAGAACACCTTTAGAGAAGACCACTGGCCAGTCCCTGTGGCAACAACATCTTTGGAATTTAGAAGCAAAGATGTTTTGCATAATTGTCTACCAGTTACTCAAGCCAGGCCATGAATTTCAGACCAAAGACAGCAGCCAGTCATTACTTTTAAACTGAGAAGTGAGTGTTACTGTCAGCGATGTTTAACAGAACTGACAGCTCTGTTAAACAGCCCAAATGTTAAACAACCGAATTAATTAGAGCTGCTCTGAACAGGGGGTTCAACAAGACCTCTGTACATCCCTCTCAATCTAAATTACTCTGTGATTCTGTGAGCATCTGATAAGACCAAACAGGTACACTGCGATGAAATCCTTCCCTTGGACAAGTCCACTCCTTTTTCCATCAGCACACCTGGACAGCTCAGTTATGGCTTCAGGCCTCCCCCTCCTGAAAAACACAAAAACATCTTGCATTTGGCCTTCAAAATTCAGCAGAAGCTCTAAATGAGCTGCATTTCATTATACTTTTTAATTTCAGCTGTGGACATGCTGCACAACTTCACTCTTTGGACTGAAAAAGGTCACCAGTTTATTATCCCATGCTTTCCTTTGCTCCATGAAATGCCAGCCATGGCTTTTAATAACTGATGGCAGTTAATAACTGATAAGTAGAAAAACAAAAGCAGAAAATCCATTAAAAGGATAGAATTATTCTCCAGAGCTGATGTGAGGGCTGGAAGAGAAGCCAGGGCCTTTATCTTGAGCCTTGAAAAGTCACTTGGGGCAAGATTTTATTACATGCCCATGAGGCTTTGAGGTACTGAACATGTGGAGACTCTGGGATGCTACAGCAATGGCCTCAAGCGCTGAAGTATGCGAGATCCTGTCCTGGCTGCTTTCCAAACAGTCCCTCTTTCCAGGCCCTTGTAACAGAAACTGCTACACCCACCTGAGTTGCAGCCAGGGAGGCCAGCCCAGAATACCAGCCCTTCGACAACAGAAGTCCCTCAACGCCAGAGTCATTAAAAAAGAATTCATAGCCCGCTGCCCCGTTTGAGGCAAAAAGGTGACACGTGTGTGCCTGTCCTCTGCAGCTGCTCAGACAGAGCTCCTGCTTCGTGCAGTGAAACAGGCCAGCCTGCATTTTCTTCTGTCAGGCTAACAAGCCACTCTCTACATCCAGTGCATGAATCCTCCTCTCCCTGTTAAGGCACACAGCATCTCCAAAGAGACAGGAGATCTTCACATGACTTAGACTAGGCCTATAAAGAAACAGAGCACTTTAAAATACAAATAAATCTTTTACAGGCACAGCTCCAATTGAACAAAGGAAAAGCAGCATTGTTTCACACATCTGAAGTGCTAGAGGACTTACTGGGAGCACTTAGAGCTCTGCGGAAGGCAGCACACGCAAAACAAGGCTTTTCCTACATCTCTACATCCCCAGAAAACAGGTAGCTTGGATTTGATCTCATATTGTTTGTTAGCAGCTAAGTTGACTGGTGGAAGCCAAATAGAGTCTGAGATGCTTTCTGCCACAGCTACTACCTGTTCCAGTTTACTCTGCAGCAGCATGCAAGATCCTACGTGGCATTCTTGTCAGTGGTCACCTGATTTATCATACACAGCATTAGCCTTCAAGGCTTCATAAACTAAATTAGACATAATGAAAATCATGTCCAAGACCTCCATCCTGCAGCTGTTTTGACTCTGGCTGTATTTTCAGCCACAGTTCAGGAGATTAATCACTCTGATAGAAACATGCAGAGTACCAAATGAGGGTCCCACTTGGTTGGCTACCTCCCTGTGAGACCTTCTTTCTGAGCTCTGTCTCAGGTAAACTGCTTTCTACTTAGGTGGCAAAGAATGGATTGTTTTCCCTTCCATGCCCTGCTGTTTCCATTGATTATTCAAAGGCAACAGTGCCGGGCAAGTTTGGGACAACAGCGCTGTTACGGCATCTAAGGGTCAAGCGTGAAAATAACCTGGTGTCAGGCTTCCTTAGGCTGGCTACCAGAGCATTCAGCTGTCACAGACACAGCTGAGGGGCAGTCAGCTCATCTGAGATGGTACCCACCCCTTAGCCATGGCCATGTGCCTTTCCCTGAAGCTGCTAAGGCACTTGGAGAGAACAGAATCACAGAGCAGCTGAGGCAGAAAGGGAACGCTGGAGATAGTCTAGCCCAAAATCTCTGCTCAAAACAAGCATAGCTGGATGAGAGTGCTAAGGATCATGTCCAATTGTGGTTTGAGTATCTCCAAGGATGCAGACTCCATAACTTCTCCTGACAAACTGGTTCAAAGTTCAAGTATTCTCACAGTAAAAAAATCTTTTCTTTTTTCATCATGTTCTAGCATTGGAGACATTATTTCCTAGCACAGTCCCTCCATCTGGTCTGTCGACTGGGGAAGGACTGTTGCCATCAACAGCCCCCTTTGGTATGCAGGTCATCTGCTGGCCTGGAGAACAGTGCCAGACTGTCTGAGTCACAGCTCTAAAGGCTGCAGGTGATCCCAAGAGCCTGGTGAAGGTCAGAGATGTGTGACAATTGCTGTTTGTTTGTACTGATTTGCAAAGAACAATCTGTGGTTAAAACAGGCTCTGGACATCCTGCTGATGGCAAGTCCTTCCTCAAGTAAGGGACGGCCCAGTGGCACAACTGAAAGATGGAAAGCACAGGCACTGAGGGGACAAACATCACATAGCAAGCACAACTCCTGTTTACTGCAGGGAGGAAGGAATTCAGTAGCTAATCAAGTGAATTGGAGATATGCTATGTATTTCTTAGACCTATGCAAGCTTATTTAAAAGAAAGAGTTGCATTTTTTGGATGACAAGTTCCTCAAAGCTTTTTGTCTGTCTTAATTGAAATAGTTTTTTTGCACTTGAGAAAAAGCCACAAACAATGAAAGGCAAACAAAATATTCTTCAAAGGAAGTGTGATTCAAGAAAGGGTCCAATTAGAAATAAAACTTTACCCTAGGATAAAGCAGATTAACTGCCATTTGCTATATTTGTTTCTGAAGTCTTCTAACCAGATGAGTTTTGAAAAGTTTTCTTTGCAGCAATAATAGATCAGACACCCAGCAGGCTGAAATACTGACAGCTCTGTTTTATAGAAGGATGCTGTTTAGCCACACATACAAAAGACCATAAGAATTATTCTTCTCTTCAGTTCTTCACTTCAAACCCTTTGACAGAAACTCCACCCACATAGCCAAATACAACCACACCAGCTGAGCGTATCTTTGGGTCATGGCACAGTTACCAACGTAACTGAATGCTCATAAACTCTTCAAGTGTTACATACACAACACAGGCTATTTCAGAAACTCAGCACAAAGCTGTTTTCTAAGACATAAAAAATACTTGTTAAAATTATGTCCTTTAAGAAGTCTGTCTCTAACACTCCCTTTCTTGCACAGGGCCCAGTAAAATGTGACAAAAGGGCTACTCTTCTTCCAAACAAATGGCTACCTTCCCATCTATAGCCAACATGGCTTGTCCAGTAATACTGCAATAAAGCTGTTGCACTCCTTTTTATCCTCTTAAATAACTTCAAATTCCAAGTTCATCCTGCTGGCTGTTAGGTATAATAGACTGGGATCGATGAACTCCAGCATGTTTCATTCATCAAGAGCTTGCCCTTCCAGCTCAGAATGTGGTACGATTTGTACCAAGTTTCCCATTATGACAGGAAAGGGACAAGAAGAAATCTGATCAGTGTCTTCGATCTACAAGAATCATCAGGAATTGTCAAAATGGGAGACCAGAGCACGCCACTGCAAACCTCCCTATCCTCATCCTAGCAAGTTCTCAAAATTACTGCTGCTCTGTTATCTTGTTTGCAAGAAGGCTGACAAGCTCAGAAAATTGACCCATGATGCCAAAAATACCTGACCGTGTGCCTGCCTTTACAGTCTACTCTTTCACAGGAAAAAGCTTTGGCTTTGTTGTTGCAGATAAGCAGACAAAACCTGCTCAGCCCTTGCTCTCACAGCCATAGCCTACTGTATTTAACATACTTAGAGGGGAGAGACGGATGCCAAGCTTTCCGATGGGAGAAGCCTGAAGCTCACCCAGTGCTGCAGATGCCTATGCTTAAAGCTGAGCAGCTGCAGCCTCCCCAGATTTTGCAAGCAAACCGTGTAGCATCTCTGCATCTTCAAGGCAGCAGGAACACAGTGCCTTGTCCTCCAGCTCCTCTCTACTAAGTTGAAGCAGAGCACCACCAGCTGCCAAGAGCTTAAGGCTCTTGTACGATATCATCCACCCTCTAGTGGATGACACAGGACCTGTTTACTTGCACATAAATTTGGGTAACTGCTGGCCAGGTGGGTAAATTCTATCCTAGTCTGGATGACATTTTGCTCATCTAACAGCTTCTAACAATCAAAAAAGCTACATGATTAATACTACATAAAAGCCAGCACATAAATCCATGGTATAGGATCAGTGTAACATGTTCTAAAACAGAGGAGTCTCCAGCTTACAGTTGCTTACTCTGATGCAGGAAATTATTAAGTACATGAAACAGAAGGTAAATTTAACAGATTTTATTAAATTTACATATAAATTACATTCCTGTGTGTCATGCATGATTGTATCATTAGATACATCCCATTCTGACTTGAGTGAAGACAAGGATGACATCAGTGTAGTTTTGCCACAAGTAAGGGATTTAGGCCCATCACATCCAACCACACCAATACTCCCTTGAATGAAGCCTGTTCTTTCAAACACTCTTCTTGAAAGTCACCATTTGTACTGCTTTGCATCAGCAAGAGACCTCAGAGCGTGTAAACTACATTGCTTCCAGAAGAAACTGGACCAGAAATTTCCAGATGCTATAAGGACAAACTCTACAAGGTAGTCCAAAATAAAGCCTTCCAAAACATATACCATGTAGATGCCAGGTTCTCTTCATCCCATTCCTCCTGGCTGCACTGTGCTGGCACTAGGCAATAAGGTAGATCAGGTACTGTATCTCTACAAGTAGATCCTCAGAACCGGCAGTTCCCTAAGCAAATGCAAGTTGAATTTTTCAGTTTTGTGTGAGCCACTTTGGAGAATGAGATTTACTCCAGCCCTTGATACTGAGCTAAATGCTAAAGGCTTTCTGATATAGTACCCAAAAGAAGCAAATTGGAAAGATCACAGATTCAGAATGAATTTTTTCATTTCTACATCTACTTATCTGTTTTGGGGAATCGGTGAGAAAGTTGGTATTTGCAACCCTAAAAATGTGAAGTGTGCAAGTTACAATGAAATCCAGCAGATAGGGAAACCATTATGCCCTTTGAAAACCCAAGCCTTTGAGAACTGAAAATCCATAGTATATTGTAATGATATTTATGAAGAAAAGTATAAAATTATATTCACCATCCTGGTAAGACAATTGCTACAACCAAGAAAATTTTCATATATATTTGTCATATATCAGTTTTAAGCTTCCTCTAACAAGCAATATACGTCAAAGACATGTTCAGCTGAAGGGGCTGAAATGACATTTTTTAGGCTCAGACCTATGGAACCAGTCTGGCACTGTTCATTCCCTATGTAGAAATTAAACCACCGAGTTTGTTTCTGAAGCTCACAACATTCCACAAGAAAAGTTGCTGGAGGAAAAAAAAAAATTAAGTGCCAGGTATACACAAGTATAGAATACATAACAGCTGCAGACCTTCTCTGGGCTTCCAACTATTCCAGTACCTCCAGTGAGGCTCTAGAAAAGCATGGTTCTCTGTACTGACAAACAGAACACAGGACACATAATCAAAATACTTCTGTTATCACTGCTCTGGAGGGATTGCTGCTCTGTTTGGCAGCACTGGCAGTGAGCTGCACAGTCCAGAGGGGATCCCTGAACTGTCAGTGACTTCGCCAGCTGACTAGTGCTCAACTTGAACAACACTCTGATCCTAAGATTAATCACTGAGGGCCTGTTTCCCCCAGCCTTTCTAACTAAGAGCATGCTGAAAGCCTGCTGTTTGCCTTTCCTATCCTGGCATAAGATTCTTGCTTGCTTGCCATGCTGGACCAGCTCCAAGTCTTGGCAGTGTGGCCAGTATCTCCTCTGCTGAGTTCTTCCTCTTCTGACCACAGATGGAGAAGAGAGCAGTTGAGTGGCTCATTATGCAGCAATCAAGTCCACAGCACTTGCTGTTGTCAGAATCAGGATCCACATGAAGTGTTGGAGAGCTTGCAGACCAAGGAGAGCATCCTCACCAAGAACAGGCGTGTTCTGCTTCTGAGTTGTAGAAAGCATTGGATATCTACCTGGCTGACAGAAACATGGGCTCCTGAAAACATGAAGTCAGAGAGAATATGAGGTTTGTGTGGTAGAGATCAAATGAGTCAACTACCGTCTGGCAATGCAACACAGGCAATTCTTACTTCCTGGAAGAAGAGAGAGATCTGTACATAAGATTTCTGGGTCTGTCAGAAGTTCTGCCCTGCTCTGAAGGAGAGGGGCATTTCCACTGTAATGCAAAAGCTTTTTTTTTTTTTTTACAGGATATAGCTAAAGATGCACATATAAAATTATAAAGACTTGAGAACAGCATTCACAAGAGTGAGAAGTTTGCCAATTTTTTTTTTTTTTTATGATGGTCATACTAAGATTGTTACAATCATCCATCTTGCACAAAAGGCAAAGGACTTTTGTTCAGAAAAAATACACTCTGGAAAGATAAAAATGGAAATTAATTCAGCCAAATATTGTGCTATGACAACAGAATGGTATGAACATAAAGTGGTTTTTGGTCTTAAGTCCAGCAATCACTTCCATGGCAAAAGCTGTGGTAGAGGCTGTTTATGTGATGCAATGAGCGGGCATACGTTCACTTGTTCAAAGAAGATGGACACAAGCTGGTGTTTTCCATTAATTTCTTTTTCAGGCAAGGAAAATTTCTCTATTCACTTAAGTAACAGTCTGATGTGATATTAGGAACCAGGACTTCTCTTCTTCATTATAGTATTCCCTGGAATGATGCAGGAGAAAGATCAAGAATTCAGAAGTACAGCAGCCTTGCTGGATTGTAGCTTGTCTATGGATAGATAGGGCCTTGTGAGCACACAGCAAACGGATGGGCCAGGTTTCAGTTGTAGCTTGTCTTGGATGCTGGTAGATGATTGTTTGGGCTCAAACACTTTGCTAAGGTGTAAAAGCTGGGGCCAAGACATGTGGCCATGGAGAAAAAAGGGTCAATATATTGCATATAGACAAAGGCAGTTGTCTCTCTGACAGACTACTTCCTGAACAAACAACTGTCACATAGATCAAGTGCATTCCTGTCTGGCTGTAGGCCAAACCAATTTCAAGTCCTAGACTGCTCCGAGCTTACAGGTACTTTATACATGACCACAAGCTAAGCCAGCAGCTGCTTAGAGGGTGACCACAGAGCAGGATGTGTCAGAGGAATAGCTGTACACAGGCCACAAAACTTAACCAGCTCCAGGTTTCAGATGCCCGTTTTGGAGTGGATCCAGTTTCGATAGTAAGTCACTCGTGTGTACACTCCTGGTTTATTTTGCTTGCCACATTCATCTCCCCAGCTCACTATTCCCACAAGATACCAGATTCCTCTGGAATTTGCATGCACCAGTGGCCCACCAGAGTCACCCTAAGGAGAAAAATGGCAACAGACAGAAAAAAAGTAAACAGTGTTCACCTCATTAAAGAACTCAAATTCTTCTGTTACAACTGACAGGTATTTTTCTCTAGACCTCAGCTATAATTCAAGTTTTACACAGTTTACTAACAAGACAGAAGCTCATAGCCCATGTCTAATTCTGTCTCTGCCAGTCCACACCCTCACATCTGCATTCTCTCACTTGTGCATTGTATATAAACCTCATGCAAACTGAAGGGCAGACTTCAGCCCATGAGCCATGAAGCCCTTCATTTGCATCTATCATAAACTTAAGATTGCCCAAAGTACATTTTATTTCTAGAAGATATCACCTTCCACCCCACCTATTTCCTTTTCCCTTCTACCTGTAAAGAGACTTACCTGGCAAGCATCCACCTGCCCCTCCAAGTATCCAGCACATAACATTCCAGCTGTTATCGCTCCACCATACACTTGTCTCCTATTACAAACCTCAGTACTTATAATTCTCACTTCTGCTTGTCGAAGCTGATTAACACTATAGCCTAAAAGGAGAAGTGGCATTAGAATTTGCAGACAGGGTAAGCAACATAAAAAACTCAAAGATTAGGAGCAGCCAAATTTTCCTGCCTCTTTTCTGCCGTCACAGGCAGTTAAGGGAGCTACCCAGACAATGTCTCAGGAATAAGAAAGTTCCCCCCACCACCAAAGTCCTTCACTTGTTCCCAAACATAGCTCCTATCCTTCTTTCATCATCACCAGATGCTCTTTGGCATAATGGACAAATGGATTTTTGTACATATTTCAGTGTTGAATTCAACTGTAGGGTACGTGGTATGTCCTTGCTATCATTGAAAAAACCCATTTGGTTAACTGCAGCATAGCTTTGGACAATCACTACACAACCCAAGGGTCTCCCATGGAAAACAACCTATACAGTTCAGTGGTTCTCTGAGCAGATAAATCTACAAGCACATTTATAGTCCCATTATCTCCAACCTCAATGACATGGACTAATTTGAAAGCTCACTCAAATCACTGGATGAGGCCTCATTTATGACCAAAGAGAGAATAACTGATGAAAATTGTCATGGTGCATCTATGAAAAATCTGAATAGCAAAAGAACTCATGTCAGAGCTAAACCCAGAGGGACTGGAGAACAGAATGTATTCAACTAGCACTGTGTGTGCAGCAACTGAGAAAAGCTGCTCTTAAATCCTGTAGGACTAACCTTTGGAGTCTTCCCCCCATTTCCAATCCACTGACCAAGCCAGAAAAAAACCCAGCAAACTAAGTCTAAAGGTATCTCACTAGGACATGTACCTATTAAACACCAAGTCTAAGGAACTCGAAATAAACAAAAAACCCCCATAAAACTAACATCAGTCATCTCAGGAACATGTGTGACAGGGCACATGGAGGCAAGAGACACCCACCATCATTCTCCAAAGCTCCCCAACCAGTGACAAAACAAGAAGTGTTGTCTGGGAAAATGTGAGATGCTTCAGGAAGGCAGACACTGTGCACATCACTTGTGAACTCAATAGCAGAGGCAAGTTCCACAACAGCCACATCATAATCATGATCAAGGAGAAAGTCACTGTATCTTTCATGAACAATAATTCTCCGGACAAACTTTTTCTGTGTTGGAGGTCTCAGCAGAATTCCAAAGCTGGCAGTCCACCTCCGAGGATCTCTTACTCTGTAAGATATTTGAGGTTATGCAAGAGCCACACAAAACAAGATCCTTAAGGGATCTTAGCTCTTCGTTTAAGCATCAAAAAGCAATGTGACCAGGTTTGCCAAAGGGAAAGAGAAGAGTCAAACTTCATTATGTTTCAGCAGATACAGTTCTTAGAGGGTCACAAAAGGTCAGAGCACCTAAGAGTCCTAAGGCCTGTAGGAACAGAGCGGTGCTGATGACTTACCCTCTAAAACAGTGGGCTGCAGTCACCAGCCAGGTGTTACTGATGATTGATGCACCACAGCGATGGGTCCCATCGAGCTGAATACTTGCCTGCCATGGCCATTCTCCCTCCCGTGCACGCTGCCCACCAGTTATTCTCTCCACTCCTGTGAAGGAGAATGCCTGTCTGCGTATTCCACAGCCTGTCAAAGAAAAGACAGCTCTGCTTTAGCTGATTGAAGGCCCTCATGGCTGCAGGCACAGGCGTAACAGGGCAGGAGTCTCTGTCAAGAGATAGCCTTCACCTAAGGCAAGGAAAGCAAGTGCCATGGTCAGAAGTGTCTCAGGATAGATGAAAAGTAAACAAGGAAGTTTGGTGGAAGAGTCAGTACTTTTTCATTAAGCCAGTTTTCAGACACACAAGCCCATATTAACTCCCACGGGACCTGAAGGCTGTGTATCTGAGACACTGAAAAAAAAGGGATTTTGTCAGGTTGCCTCCAGATCAGTCTTGGCAGCAGCAACAAAAACATAGTGTCCTCTTCCCAACAATTTACTTACAGCCACTGCACCAACAATCAGGTATTACCCAGCTGAAAAAAGTTAGATTCAAACCAGTTAATTGTGGCCATTTGAAGATGGAAAGATAACATGCAAAGTCTTCAAGACCGTGCAGGGGACTGATGGAGTGCCCTGGGAGGGTACTTATGCTGTCTCCCTGTTTCCAGAAGAGCACTAAGACCTCAAGGGGGAGCACAACAGGAAAAGGACTGGGAACCTGCCACTCTCCAGGGCTGTGTCACTGCCTTACTCTGAGTGTGGACAGCTCTCCTCCCTCTCCCACCCTACGGCCTTTCCTTAAATTTTAGCTCAAATCTGACAGACATCTATTGCCAAACCTTTATTCAGGGAGGAGGGGAAAGGTGGGAAAGTTTTTTAAGGATTCCAGCAAGAATCATGGCCCACAGCAAAACTGTAGTCCTCCTGCAAATTTGCTAACAGCAGCTCACTACATGCCCATACTTCCAACAACCAACATTAAAGCAAGTTCTTCCCACCACCAAGCCAGAATGCTTCAGTCTACAAATGTATAGAGCCAGCAAGACTGCAAGGAAATGAGCTGAAGTCTTCGCTGGATCATGCACTGTCTACCGCTCTAGTATCTGCAAAAAATTCTATTTCCAACTTGTATTACAAAAGTATAAGGATTTTTTAAGCATAGAACCCCTAGCACCATGTCTCTGGACCTTTACTATAAAGCATTTGTACTTACAGTTGTTTAAAAGGTTGTCTCCCTTTTCCTTGTTCAACTCTGGAATGAAAAGCAAAGACCACAGTAAGTATATCTCATTTACGCCATGATCTAGCCCAGACTCTCACCCTGTACCCAGGAAACACAAATTAAATGGCTTGCATTGCTGCCTGGAGTGACATTACAAGAAGTAATTTGCTCTGTTGGAGAAGTTCACTTAAGCCTCTGTTCCTCACTGAAAGTATAAGGCCACAGGATACACCTTTTGTGCCTTAGCTCAGAGCTAACAAAAGCAGCAGATGACTGCAAGTGAGTCCAAGTTGCATCTACGTGTACAATGTGCACAGCCACCAGCAAATGCCTACAGGCCTTTGTTCAGGTTTAGTGTGGCAAGGTGGTCAAAAGATTCTTCACAAATCCTCAGTGCTGGGATTGACTGAAGGTAAACTGCAACATTTCTAATTTCTTTCCTACAAAAACCCCCCTGTCGGAGTCTGATGGCAATCCACAACAGATTCATGAGAGAGGAATACTGACCAGGGATCCTCAGGATCTTGTTATGGACACTTGCTACATCCATCTGTCAAATAAGCAAAGGAAATGGCAAAGGGTAGAGAAGGGAACCACCTCAGCCTTGCATTTTTTAATAGCTTGAGGACTCTGTATTTCAGTGCCTGGTGATAAAGGTTCTTGTTCAATTTACTGTGTGTCTTAAAGTAGTTTGTGAACCCATGGTCACAAAGTTGGGCCTTTTTTGATGAATTGAGGGGGATTATATCATTCAACACATCTAGGTCACACAGGGAAAGCCTCTGATGCAGAGTTCACACTCATAAATCAGTGCCAGTATGCTTTAGTTCTTTCCATGCTCCATCTTCCAACTTCTCAGGCTGTCAGCCTAACAGACAATTTTGAGAAGGTGAAAAAAGAAAACAAGAATAGCCCATATTTGCATACTAAGGTGAAACTCATTACACTAAGAACAGCAAAGTGTGAGGCACAAATTCCAAGCCGAAAACACAAACCTAAGGCACTTGCCTGTGAGTCTAATGGTAGACTCGTCAACATTCAGGTATGTCGAGGTTGCTTTCAGCCTTCTGAGTAACACACGGTTGACATGACCCCAGGTCGTTGCTTCACTGTCAGCAGAGGGAAATTTAAATACCAGAACAACAGATGCAAGCACTCCACCAGGATCTGGGCTACAAACCAACAAAAACAAATGGTGTCTTTCTCTTTGCCCACTAATGTTCCTGGTTCTGCTTTACACTGCCCACCTTCTTTATATGAGAACAGGTCTGGTCTGCACAGACGTCCAGAATAAATAGCATAGCTGTGCTCAAGTAAAGGGAGATGATGATATGTCAGCAGGCAGCAAAAGCTTCTTGCTATGACAGTGATCAGAGGGAATTTTCTGGGAACTGTAACAAGTAGTAGAGCTGAGAAGCAAAGAAGGGATCACTCTCTTTGGCCTCCACACAGGTCCTTATTAGTAGGACACAAAGGGCAGTGGGAACAATATAGCAAATTAAAACCCTTCAACAGATATCCAACAGGCCATCCCTAGCAGCCATTCAAAAGATCCAGTTACAAAAGAAGATAAAAAGGTCTTTTGGCATTTCTTTCCATTTAAGTCACTTGTCCATTTCTTGGCCAGTAAGATCCATCATGTTTAGATACAACATTCTCAACAGTTTGAGGTCACTTACTGACACTGTAAAATATTGGTCCCAATATTTTAAACTAACAGTCTAAAGGAAAACCAACTGAAGCTTTGAGGGAAAGAGAGCAGAGATGCAGCTAAGCTGCTCCAGTGCCTAGTTGTACAAAGTATCTGTAGTGAAAACAAGTCTGGAAGAGATCAACCTAAAAGGTGTAAAGAAGTCACTTGGACTCTAGCTCCCAAGCTCTGCAATTTTTTCTTGATGTACACTGTGGGAGGCTTGTGGAAGAAAACAGCATCAGAAAATGATGTAGAAGAGTTTAAGGACATCACTCATTCCATCTAGAGACAGGTAAAGGCAAAAAATTCCAGAAGTGCTGTGAAGGACATTTGTGGGAAGTCTGGCATTTTCTGCTATCTAGGGAAAAATATTCCACAGCAGAATTGAGCCTTATAGAAGTACAACTCCAAAATAAAATAACATGGAGGAGAGGGAAGCTAATGGCTCTTACTGCTGAGAGTGATACATAATTACTGCAGAGGAAAGACTTACATCTCTCACACAGAACCCTCTACTATAGCCATGTCGATGTTCCCTCCTCTGTATCCAAGTATCTCACAGTGGAATCATTTATTCCTTCAGACCTTTTCACAAAGGGAGGAGAATAGTCACTTCCTACTGTACATCATGCAGAGGGGTAAATACCAGCTTGAGCTTCCACAGGAAGAAATAAGTGTGAAAAAGAGCTTATTCTGCATCTCTCAAGCTGTTAACTAGCAGTGAAGATGAGGATCACCCAATAATCCAGTTACTGTATCACAACCACAAACAATTGGTGTACAGGTAATCAATCTGCAGAAGGATAAGGCCAAACTTCTCTTCCTTGCTGACCTCTGAAGGTAAGTGAGCCCTCAACTGTGAGCACTGGAGGACAGTAACAATCAGACAAGGCTTAGTCACCCTGCTGGTGTAACCCAAACAAGCAGCCAGGAATGCTCCATATGGTCAACAGGTAGGAATAAAAGGTATTTATCACATCCCTGCTTATTCCTGGCCTTCACATTACTTACCTTAGACTGACCACGTGGGACCTGATGTATCTTTTACTTAGAAAGGACCCCCTGAATACTTCAGATATCTGTTAAAAGAAAAGAGTGTGTTAAAATACACTTGCAATAAGCACATGCTTTCACAATATAACAGTCTCATGAGCCTCTGAAACACAGGAAAATGCCTTCAGATCTCCACCTCTACACCAAAGCTACCACTAAATTTCCATCAGAGGATGCAGATCCAAAATAAACAGCTGAGTTGACTGATTTTACTGTCCATTCTGCTCCGTGGTTGCCAGTTCCACCATGGTATCTGGAACAGACAGCACCTGTGCTTACCATCTGCTTGTGCATGGTCAGCTATGCATCTTTAACCCACAACAGCAAGGTGTGAAAGGTAAGGCCAGCCATGTAAGAATGAGGCACAATCACCGACTCCATTTCCAATCATGCAGTTGCAGAACTCTTCACTATAAGTCAGGTGTAAACAGAGAAACTTTTAGTTTACCATGGTTTCAATATCTTCACTTAGGTTCCTGAACTCATCTGTAGTTTGCCTTTCATACTGGGGATTGTAGTCAACATTGGTGATTAGGAAAGATGCATTGTAATATCTGTCTTGATCTACAGAGGAGAAAAAGAAGGAAAAGTAGCTGATAATCTTCAGTACAATTCAAAGATGCAGGGTATCTCACAGAACACGGCACAAGTAAGGGTCCCAGGCTCTGGCAGTGATCCTGTCAGCTGTGAAATTACAGCTTTAGCAGCACTTTGGGAAGACGGGGTTCTGAACCATCCTGTTGCTCCATGGACCATCTAGGGGCTCATTTCTTCTTTGAGAACCATCCCAAGGAGCTCTAAATTGCACCCACTACATTTCCCTGGGGTCCATCTTCTTGCTGGCCTGAACTGAGCACAGCATGAGACAAAGGAGCCCACCTATGCCCCTTCCGACTCAGACACATTCACTCCTCCCTAGCTGCACTCTGGCACATCCCTGCCTCTCTGAGAGGCACGTGGGGCAGAGCTGTTTGCATCCATTCAGCAGTTGGGTTAGTTTAAAATCTGGTTCTCAGGTAAATGGCAGAGAGGGGCCCTGTAACACAGAGCTGGCAAAAAGCAAAGCTGAGCTGTAGCTCTGCCACTGGTCCTTCTGGTGTCCTAGTGCAAGCCACAGCTTCATTGACTCCTGGCAAGCTGAGATAGAAACGTGATTAATTCCATTCCAGCAGGAAAGCATTTAAAAAAACTCAGACTGGTACCTCAGAGCCTGGGAATGGAATGACTCAACTTCATTCATGAGGCAAGTGACTAGGAATGGAATTAATTGTCTTCAAGTCATGAGCCATGATGGTTAGACTTGGTGACCTTAAAGATATTTTCCAACTTTAAGGATTCTGTGATCTGCTACTGAAACTGGGCCCGGAACTGAGTCCTGGGCTCTGAAAAGCCTAAACCTCTGCCCTCTCTCTTTCTGGAATATTCTCAGCTAGAGGGGCCAGGCTGAGTTTCTGTAAAAAACCCGTTCAAGACTAAACTTACTATGCATAGCCTGAGTACTAGACACACCTCTGGCTTATACAGAAGACTGCTATCCTTTGGTCAGTCATGGATACCAGTGGAAACACCAGGGCAAAAAACAAAAAGAGGATTAAAACTGAAATCCCTGCTTCAAGTAAAGCACATTTCAAGTATTCTTACAGATTCAGATCAATCTATATTTCAAGTAGTATTCAGAAAGTTGTTATGTGAGTTCTATACCAGGGGCAAATTGCATGCCTAAATCATCAGGCAAGACCACAGTAGCAAGGGAAACACAACAGATTACTGAAGGCTTGTGACAAAAAAATAGTGGGGCACTTACCGTGGCACAAAAAAAATGTAATCAAGCCAATGATGAGGGCTAAGCCTACTATCACCGACACAACAATGACTGCGATCTTCCATGGCTCTATACGCCTTATTGCTCTGTCCATCTGGATCACTGCCTGTATTGAAGAAAATAACATGGAGAAATTCAATCTAGTACAAAGATAGTGGTACATCCTGAGTCTAATCATATCTGGCATGGCTCAGCTCAGCTGAAAAACCCCACAGAATGAGGTAGGTTGGGAAGGAAGGCCCTCTGGACTCTGAGGGTCTGACAATTTAAGCTAAGCCCCACTAAAGCAGGTTGCTCCAGGCCTCGTCCAGTCAAGTTTTTAGTATCTCCAAGGAGAAAGATAACTCAGTCTCTCAAGATCTCTGGTCCAGTCACTACCCATTCACATGGCAAAAGCTTTTCCTTTGTATTTAGTCAGAATTCCCTGTGTTCTAACTTGACTCTGTTGCTTCACATACACCCTGAGAAAAAGTTGTGCAGGTATTGCTAGTAGAGACAATTTCACTTCAAGAAATGTTACACAGATTTCAGATGCAACTGACTGCCCACACAGGCACTTAAACTGAATATAAATGTAATAATTCATGACTGATGAAATAGCCTCTACCCCAAGGATACTCTAGGCAACCAGAGATGCCACATAATACACAGCTTTGGTTATTTTTAGTTGGTATGAGTAGTAGCATTGATTGAGTCCCTACAGGGTCTGGGGCCTATTGCTCCAAAGCAACACATACATTGAAAGAGACCAGATCCTGTCTCCTGCCCGACAATTTATAGAGAAAGGTACTTGTGTGTAAATGTGACATGGCAACAAGATTCAGACTTAGTAACTCTCTGAAAGCCAAAAGCAGACCTGTAAAATGGTTGAGAACTTGACTCACACATGGACAAAGGCACAGAAGACTTTTTCCTCCACGTATATCCTCCAGTGCAGCATTAAGCAACAGAACATTAGAAAAGCTGCATTTTTGCGCATGCCCTCAGTAGCTTTATTCTAGGATTATGCAAAATCTTAAGCACAATTATTAAAGATCCCCAGTAATTCCAAAGCACACTATATGGTAATTGTCATGCCACATACTGAATCTCCACAACGTGGTCTGCATTAGTACAAGGTATCAGAAAAACACCTGAGACAATCTCTCAGATATCCTAGAGTGACAAATGGGAGCTGCCAGCCCTGGGGACTGGCTGGCTATTCACCATGCTGCTTTACACCCACTGATCCATGCTTGTATTGCTGTGAACCAGACATACTAAACACCGTTTTCCCCTTTTCAGGCCTATGGCACAGCCATTTCTGAGCAACATCTGAGAAGATGGAGGCAGGAAGAGGACGAAAGGCAGGCAGAGAGACAAAGTCTTTGCAGGTTTTCTGACTACAAGGTGGAAAAGAAGAAATCACAGGGAAAGAAAGCAGAGCAGGTTACCAGCAGAGGCTCCATCTCAAGAAATGATCTGAGTGGGCAGATGAGCAGTGAAGGTGAGGGTCTGGTTCACAAATCCAAGACAGCAAAAGACAGTGAAGTGGTGGGAGAGGGGGATGGTGTTATACCCTCTGCTCTGATGGGAAAAAAACCAAGTAAAGCCACAAGCAAGAAATGGCAAGCAAAACAAACAGAAAAAACAAAAAAACCCCACAGATCAGCACTTCCACTACAGAGGAAGGAGCTGAGAGGTCTACAAACAGCAAGGGTGTATTCAGCAAATGACAGGGAAGTTGGAAGCAACTTAAAGTTTAATCTCCTCATATAGCTTGGTTTTGGCTAGTGAGAGTGCTATCAGGCATCTCAGTCCATTACTTAAGAAGGGAAGATCGCAAATTTTTTACCCATTCAAACAGGTGGCATACCGGAAAGAAAATGTTAAAACAGAGGAGCTTCAGCCAGCAGCACAACTGCAGGTAGTCACAAGCAGCAGCTTAGTGTTACCAAAATACACAAGAGAGGTGACCAGGATCAAGTCTTCTGCTTCAGAGTCACATGCTGTGGAGAAACCAAATACCTCTCCTTCTGTTGTGCCTACTTTACTGGGGCAAAGTTCTGCTCTGGCAACAAACAGCCCAAGTTTTCCCCCACTAGACTGGCTCAGTTTCCTGATGTCGAGGCTGTAGGGCAGTTGATAGGAGTCTGAAAACCCAGGCTGGCCAAGATTACTTTCTTTGCAAACTTCAAGTTGCAATAAATAACACCCACTGGAACTCAACTGGCTCCACTGAGGCCTTGGCTTCTCACCATCTAGACCTTCACTGTATACACTATCCATCAGCTCTGAGGGTTTAACAGAAAAAGAGATTCAGATAAAAACCTAAAACCAGTGGAACTGTTCTGCCTCAGTTTCTTTAATACGCTGCAGCCTTCCATGGAATACTCCCATTCCCATCTCACAGCCTTTCCCAGTCCAGGGAATTGCAGCATACCTCATGGGCAGTCAATTATTACCCTTGAGGGCAAGCCTCTTGGCTAATCAGAACAGCCCACTCTGGCAACGTGCCTCTGCCCCTCCTTAGCTAGCCATGTCTCATGCTTGAAAAAGGCAGCTTTTGCATCTCACTTTGCTCTCCTCACTGGAGACCTTCTGCTTCCAGCCTGAGCCCCTCCCATCCATCTCAATCAGACTAGTTCCCTGTCCTGCAGCTGAACCCACTCCAGTGGGCTTCCACCTGCATGGTGATTGGAGCACCATCTGTCCACTGCTCTGGGCACAGAGAACACACAGCACAGCCCCAGCAGTGTATGGCTCACTCTGCAGATATTGAGGCAACTGTACTCTTGGATCATAACTGCTGCATTTTGTGAACTGTATCCAGACAGATTTCCTCAAGACATGGCCTTATGCCAAAGCTACAAAAGCTTAAGATTTAAAAACTGAGCATCTCCTTGCTTGTGAGACTCATGCTCTCACAGGCAGCACTGTCCTTCCAAACATCTGTTTCTATTTCCTTTTTGTGCAAATACCAGCTACAGCAACAAACACTGGCAGCACGGACCCCCTTCTCCTCCAACATTCTAGAACTGCTCGTTCTCCACAGGTCACCCAGACTTGCAAAAGGAAACAGAAACCTTAGGAAGTGCTGTAGCGCCAACAGAAACGGAAACATGGGAGGTGAAGAATAAAAGCCTATGCCACTTCTGATACTGATTTCACTTAAAAAATTTTTAAGAAAAAAATTTCAAGCATTCATATCATAGAATCATAGAATGGTTTGGGTTGGAATGGACTCTTAAAAATCATCTAGTTCCAAACCCCCTGCCATAGGCACGGACACTTTGCATTAGATGAGGTTGCTCAAAGCCCCACCCAACTTGGCCATGAACACTTCCAGCCAGGGATCTGGCATCCACAACTTTTCTGGGCAACCTGTTCAAGTGCCTCACCACCTTCACAGTGAAGAATTTCTTCATAGTATCTCCCGGGAGCCTCCTCTTCTCCAGGCTGAACAGCCACAATTCTCTCAGTCTGTCTTCACAGGAGAGCTGTTCCAGCCCTCTGACTATCTTCATGACCTTTCTCTGGCCTTGCTCCAAAAGGTCTGTGTCCTTCTCATGTTGGGCTTATCCAGAGCTGGATGAGTACTACAGTACTCTGCAAGAGCAGAGTAGAATTACCTCCCTCAAACCGCTGGCCACGCTTCTTTTCATGCAGCCCAGGTCACAGTTGGCTTTCTGGGCTGTGAGTACACGTTGCTGGGTCATGTTGAGCTTCTCATGCACCAACACCCCCGCAGTGTCAACCAACATCCACATACAGGTAATTAATTTGTATATAGGATATATAGATTAAAGTGGAAATCTCTCTTCAAAACCAAAACAGTTTCCTCCCTTTAGCAGGATGTTTTTGACTTCCATCTTGCTAAGTAACAGAACAGGAAAAAAAAATCTTTTGCAATGGAAGCACCAAGACTCATCAACTTCCACAGTGTACAGTTACCAGAATCTTTCAACTGTAACGTTTGTGTGCAGGACCCAGCTCAGCAGTCCCCATGTTGTTGTTTTTTTTTTCTTTTATTTTATCTCACAACTAGGTATGCCTAGCTCTGCTGATACAGAGGCTAGGATGGTTAGTGAGACAGTTCTTGTTCAGGTTATGTCCTCTCAATGCATTCATTCTGCATACACATTACACCTCCAACAAGCTCTTCCCTCCCCTAGCCTTTTTGCTATCGTGCCACGGAGGGCAGGACTGTCATGCTCTACCAGAATAACCACCTGACAGGGATTCCTGTGCTTGGGACATCCAGCTCCATAGTTACATAGTTTAGTGGCAGGTGGATACCCTCTTTAGGAATTAGACATGGTCTTCCCTGCACTCTAGTAACCAAGCAAATTCTGCTCCACCCAGCAACACTCACTGGCCACTGATCCTCTCCAGTGCTGATGAAAGCCTTCAACCACGGATGCATCTTTCTTTCTTCCTGTGGCAAAGAGACACTGCTTAATAGACAGGCGTTCTCCTCAGAAGACCCCCAATACCACAGCTGTCAGTGTGATGCCTTCTAGAGTCTGGTGTTTTGTATAGCCTCACATTTGTTTCCTTATATCACAGGCTTTGACTTTTTTTACTGCCCAAACTCCAGTAAGCTGCAAATAACCCTTAACGGGGCTGACAGGGGAATTCAGGTAACACCAATGCATTCATCCTCTAGCATGAATGAGATAACTCACATTCTGCAGGAACAAACCTTAACAAGAGATCAGCAGCCAGGCTCCACTGGGAGACCTTGAAGGCCAAGTCGTCTCTGCTCTGAAAACCACCTCCTCATGGTCTATATCTGGCAGCTTTGAGTCTGCAGTGAATTAGTGAGAAGTTTCAAACCCAAGATCCTTTAGTTCAGTACAGACCTGCTTATCTTGGCAATATTATCAGTGAACATTAAACCTCCTCCAGCAATCCGTGTTCTCATTTAAAACATGCGTCATTCCCAAGGGGCCCAAGATAATCCATGAAGACAGCAGCATCTCTCCAGTTCATATCACAGCGAATTTGGATCAGGAAGAGCAAACTCTTAAATCTCCTAGTTTACACACCTTGGCTCTGAGACAAAGACTGTGATCACTAAAAAGTTATTCTGTACTGAAAAAAAAATAATCCAAATTAATTATTTTGAAAACAGCTGTTTTCATAGAATTAAGTATTCAAAATACACTAAAGTTGTGTTTAGAGAGAGATATATTAAATCAAATCTCAGTACATGATATTTTAATTAGTGAAATAGGGCAAGAAATAAAGCTACATTAATAGTTATTGGCACATTATGAACAGCTATACTGAAATTTTACAGAGCTAAAATTGTCTGGTCTTCCTTGTGAAACCAATGAGAAAGCACACAGGATTTCAGGTTGGACTTCTGATCAGCCCCAAATGAATTCTTTACCTTTGAATTTGGAACATTTACCCAAAAGCAAAAGACCAGCACAACACATAGGTGACAAGCTGGTTTTCCTCTCTCATCCTGTACTGAACTCCCTAAAAGGTTACTATATTCATTCACAATGCAGGTGATGCAATTCAGCTCCCACCTCTGCCTGACAGGATTTGATTCACTATATTGAGATTATCCATCTCTTCTGGTCGAGTTACTGTGTGTTATCAGAAGACTCAAAAAGAGCAATACCAGCAAACTGATCAGAAAGCATCTGTTCAGACAAGAAAAGAAAGTGTAACTTTATCATATGGCCCTAGTCACTGAGCTGCTGGATAAGCAGGGAACAGCTACCCTGTTCTCTTTTACAGACCTGCACTTGATATTTTTTGACTTCTTAAGATAAGCCCTCATAGCACCCCAAACTAGATCTGCTTTTAGATTAATCTAAGCCATGTTTTCTGGCACCAGCTCTTTACTGAAAGTGTTTTGCCACACTCCACACAGAAGAAAATGTGCAACCTCTTCTGATCTGCTGCTGTCTTCCTATAATGCATTTATTATTACATTTTTTATTATTATACCCCTGCTAACTGATAATCCAGTATTCTCAGAAGAGCCAGTAGCAGAGTTTGGGTGACACATCTGCTGAAGAGGGTCTCTCCACATTTACAGCCATGGCCAGTTTTCCCAGCTGATGGATTCAGGCACATGCCTACAATCACTCTTCCTAGAAATAGGACCTTTCACAAGACAACTGAACAGATCAATCTGCTGGCCTGGTAAGTGTGATTTAAAAATTCAGACTAGGTCCCTGAAGCTGTCTACCTTGGCAAGGTGGTTGGGAACGGCAGCAACTGAGATACATCTGGCTTAGTCCACTAAGACTGTAGAAAAAGCACAGAGCCACAAAGCAAGACATGCTAATTTCACTCCCACCTTTACCACAAACAACCACACCAACCTAGCACTTTTGTGCTCTTGTGGCACACTCAGGACACACATTTCTAAATGACTGGGACAACAATCTCAACTGCTTTGAGAACTGAAGCAGAAGAAGCTAGTGCCTGCCTAAGTACTGCCAGACCCTTGTTTGGATGAGGTCAGTTACCTACCAGCCTCAATTACTCAATGTTTGATATCTCCTAAAGCATTCTGATACAATGAAAGACTTCCAAACATTGAAGGGATCTGCTGAGGGAAACCAAGTGTGCGTTCTTCTATGCGTCATACTGAATCAGCTTGATCTCCCCACACCCTTGAACATCCCACAAAAACAGTAGGTGCTGCATGCCACCCCTCTGCAGTCAGATAAAGCATCAGTAATGTATCTGCCATTTACTAATTGAGCTCCTCCCCTTAACCATCCAATTTTACCAAGGTCTTGCTGCTTCCCCAGAGCACACTTCAGCTGGGTAAAGTCAACAGCTCCAAATACAGCTCTTGTCATTTGCTTCAAGATTCATAGGCAGCATTCAGTCTGAGATGTCTTAACTTAGAGCTTCCCAGCAGCTATATCTGTGATGCTAAAATGCTGCCCATACAGGCTTCCCTGGTTATCTGACCACCTCTGCACTCAGCACAAAAGGTTTGCTGTTCCTTACTCTCTCATTCGTTTTGCACATAACTGTTTGGAAGTTGTGAGCTCTTTAATCCTTGGGATAGAGGTAGCCTCCCGTACCACTACAACAGTCTGTGGGATGTAACTGTAATGCCAAGGACTGAGATATCCTTGATCACTAATATGTCTTTCTACAGTTGGCTGCCACAGCCAATATCTTGAGAAAGACTCTCATGTTCTGAAACAATCTTTAGTAGAAGAGGAGGACTAGTCACTACATAAGGACTTACAATCCACATGAATGCTGAGAGACCATCTCAGTATAAAGAAAATAATAAGTGCACGGCCACTGATTGCAATCAGTTTAGGATAAATTTCTATAACTTTTACATCATCTTTACCTCTCAGATTCCCCCTTCCAGCTGTGTTGGTCATAGACAAGTATCTTGTTCTGTTAGTTTGGCAGTCATAGACTAAAACAGCAGATCTCTGCTTTCCAGCCTTCAAAACTAGCTCTGACGGCCTCCCTTCACCCTTCTTTGACTTCTTGAAAATCTACTTCAAAAGCAAGACACCACACAAGCAGTTATAGTCTCTGTGGGTTTTCAGTTTGATTTTCATTCCAATGCAGGGCGGGCGAAATGGTCAGGTGCCAGATTTGGTGTGTTTCCAAGCTGATTCTGCACAGATTAACACTTCGCTGGCTGCATACAAAGTTCATGAAAATAAACAAAAGCACAAGAAGCTACTTTTACCAACTGTACTTTGCTCGTCCTCTACTTCAGCAGTTGTGCCTGCAACACATTCTAACCATGCTAGCACAAATGATAGGTCAGAGTCAGGGCAGAGTGAGATGACTCTCCACATAGGTCACCTTGATTTGCCATACTGTGCTGTAGATGAGGTGGAGAATTCTCAGAAAACAAATGCATTTTGTGTGAGGAGAAAGGCTGAAATATCAGAAGGATACTGAGGCATGAAAGGCAGATCAAATCAGAAGCAAGCTCAGAACCAATGCCATTCTCCCCACACTCTCGGTCGAAGCTCAAACTGCCCTATAAATCTACACACGATGTATCCATGCTGCCCAAAATACCAAGGAACAAGTCAGAAGCTTGTGGCACTCACCTCTGGGTACCACTGAGAGGTCAGCAAGAAGATCTTCTCTCTGGGAGATGCACCGTCCTGAACACCACAACACACTGTGCAGCATCTCAGCATAGACTTGAGGCTTTATCTCCTGAATTAAGAAAGAAAGGAGTCATAGGCAAGTCAGAACAAACAAGTCCAGCAAGTCAGTGACAGAGGCTTACCCAGTAGCATGATTCCTCCCCTAAAACAATAACAATACACTTCTTTCATCACACCTTTCATCCAGGAATCCCGAAGCCTTTTCAGAGCATTAGCTACACCCTGCAACACCCCAAATCAGAAGAGCCATGAAAATTTTGCAAGGACGCAGAGTTTATTTCCTTCTTTGATATAATTAACAACAAATCAGAAATTGTGGGAAGGACCAATGCAGAAAGTTTGCATGTTCGAGACACAATGTTCGGTCCTAGGCCAGGTATGGAGCTGACGAACTGATGCAGAATCAATGGTATGTGCCTCTTAACTCCCTTGAACTTCCTTGACATTGGTCATTTGGCCAGACAAGAACTTGCCCTCATAACAACAGCTAAATGCAACTTTTTCATTCTTCTTTAACTCCTTAGACAATAATTTTAATTGCGGTCACCTAGCTACACACGCATTTCTCTCCTGGAAAAATTCTTCTATGTCATAAACATTTGTGATATAAATATTTTCAGGTTGTCTAAATAAGAAGTTGTATTTGTGCTAGTGACAGCAAGTTAGCTGGCAATCAATCAACACAAGCACAAACTCTAACCTAAAGTAGCATTTCTCAACCTTCAATTTTAATTTTCTCGGTGCCATTAAACTTACTAGAAGATGTATGTGACCACATAGCCTGACATACAGATTTGTTTCAGAAGGACAATAAAGGAGACAGACCTCCCAACAAGATACATGTGTGGCACATATTTTCTTTGCTTTGCTGCAATAAACTTTCTAACCTCTATGGACTCTTTTCCTCCATCTTAATGACCTCTGTTTGACCCCTCTACAGCTCTGGGATCACCAGCTTAGTAACAGGCTGATGTAAACACACCTTTCATGGCTGGAGCTCTTCCTTCCACCTTACTTCAAGTCCATAGCCAAGTAACAGGAAGACTGCCTTTTGGAGAATGCCAGCTTCTTTTGAATGAAGCATAAGCTAAAGATAAGCCTCAGCTTCTCGTAATTTGGATTCAGTCAATGTCTCAGCATAATTTGTTACAAAACATGACGAATACAGTTGTTAATGACACATTTAATGTAATTGCTTCTCAATTCTTTAACTAGAAGCTGCATTGCCATCCCATATAGGAACACCTGAGTCAGCCCAGATGTGCAAGAGAAATGTAGTCAGAAGCCTAGCTAGAGGGTGACAATTTCCAGGGTAATGTATCAAGTGTCACATGATTACCCGACCTGTGCGTAGGTGATGCAAAGACATTCATTCCCCATGATCCTCAGACATAGAACTCTGCCTTGTGACTTGACTGTGCCATAGGTGGAAGAATGTACAACACAGCCCTCATGGCAATCCCTTCATAGTCTCACCTGCAGGCAAAAAACCTATTGCTGCTTAAAGAAAGAAGTTAAACTGAGGATGATTTTTTAGGGCACTGAAAAGCTCCTCCAGCCCTAATTTCATGGCAGGAAGGCTGATAAAGAGTGTAATAATCCTGGTCAATGGTCCCCTCTCTGCACAAAGTGTCTGAGTTTCTTATTTTACTGGCAATAACTCCCTGCAGCAGAAAGCTCATATGAGAAATAGGGACAGGCAGTAGCCACAAGCGGTTCCACTGCCCGGTAGCAAACAGGTTTGGCTCTTGATTCCAGAGACAGTCTTCTTATGTGCCCTTTGGTGCTACACTGCAAAACTTAAAGAAAAGCCTGGAAAAGTTGGGAAATACTGGGAAGGAGGCAGGGGTTGTAGCCCATCTGGGTACCACATAAAAGAAAGAAGAAAGATTCTGGAGGTTGAACATAAAATGCCAAAGATCAAGACCCCCACCAAAATCCAGCTGGTGAGGAAGCAAAGTCTCAATGAATGGCTAAAGCAATGGAGTAAGGAAGTGAGGCTCAGGTTCACCAGGGACTGGGGACCTTCTAGAGTGGATTAAGCCCAGCAAAGGATGACCAAATTTCTACCTAAAGTAAGAGGGAAACAGGATCTGCACTTCATATCAGGAAGATTATACAGAAGCTTTGAACTGACAAGTAGGAGACAGCAGACTAGTGCACTCAGGAAACAATGTATCCTGTTCCAAATCCTATGGCAGACACTGCAACTTCGAGTAAAGAATGTGATAGAAGTTACATAAAAGTAACATAGTAAACAAAAAAAAGTTCTTAAAAGTCAGGATACGGTGACAAAAGCCAAACCAATGGTTTCCATGTTCCACAGAATTCTCCAAGACATTGATGACAGACCCAGAATGTTCACCCTAAAAGAGGACTTGGACACTGCATGTATAAAGGAAACATGGTAGCAGGAAGGCAATGGAATGTGGAAATCCCAGGAACTATCGTTCCAATTATTTTAATTACTCTGAAGTAAAATGTGAAACCTTTTACATTGATCACACAGATAATACTGGATTTCTGTATGCTGTTAACAACTGTTTCAGGAACAGGCAGATAGGAAATCCACAAAATCAGAAGCAACTCTTGATTCAGTCCTGGCCAGTATAAACAATTGGTTTATCATCTTCCTGTCTAAACTATATCAGCATCAGATTCAGCACTTCTACAGACACCCAAAAACAGATCAACTACTGACATGCTGAATTTCAATCATATAAAATTATAAAACCCCCCTAAAACAGAAACTTTAAAGTGAATGTTTTCTGGAGACAGAGAGACTATTTCAAGACATCATGTTAGTCTCAGAGCAAATGTATCCTGCGTGGTAAAGGGAAAAAAAAGCCTTGAGGAAGACTAAAGCTAAACATAATGGTATCTAAAAAACAACAAGCCCATTTGGAACAAGTAAATAAAATAAATAAATTATAATGCTTTTTCTGAAGCCAGCTCACTATCTCACAGGGATCTCTGCTATATTCATAAATGGTCTGGAAAAAAAAAAAAACTGAGATGACAGTCATACAATAACTGTCTAGTTATCACAGTACAGAGAAAAACTACAGCATGCTGCAGAAACAACCTATAATATTGAGATACTATGTAATAAAACAACAGATGAACTTTGGAATCAAAAAGTATAAAGTAACACAAAATAAAAAACCCCCAGTCCTAACCTTACCCCCTAGGTGTCAGGAGATGAGCTATTATTCCTTTCAGAAATAAGACTGAGGCAGAGCTCCATGAAAATATCAACTCAGCAGCAGTCAAAAAAACCCAAAAGGAATGCTGGAAACTAATTGTAAAGATAACAGAAAAGCAAAAGCAAAGTTGTATCCCAATATTAATCGACATTATGCCTGCATCCTGACTATTGCATTAAATTCTGGTCCATTTGCCCATCTCAAAGCTTATACAGAGAAACAGTAAAAGGTCCTGAAAAGAAGCAGTACAGCTGATCAAAGGAACAAAGAAGCTTCTATGTATGGGATGCTCAAATAGACAGGATTGTGCAACCTGACAAAGGTATAGAGGAAGGGATAGGGATTTAGAGAGTATCATGTGGAGTGGTGAAAGTCAACAGGAAACCACTGTTCACTGTTTCTCCTCATACAATAACTAGGGGACTTCAAACAAGAGTGGCTGATTTAAAATAAGCACGAGAAAATACTGACATATGATAAAGAGGTCAGGTACGTGACTCTCTGCTGCAAGGTATGTAAAACATCAAATATTTTGCACATTCAAATGGAACAATCAGTTTCATGGCAGAAAATGCCACATAGAGATCTTAAACATGATGATTCAGCGTTGTGATCCAAGAATTTCCTGACTCAGATCACTGGAAGTTTAAAAAACACTCTCAGGAAGGACCATAATCTGACTGCTGTATCTCATATTCTCTAGGTGTCCTCCATTGATTACTCCACAAGGATCTAGCTCATTTAGCTGCTAGGCATTCCTTCAAAACAATAACAAACTACTATTAATCCTTTGATAGAACAACTGACAGCTTGGAATAGATGTTTTCCCCAGCTGTGTCCTGAGCAAAATGTGGTCTGACCTGCCTACCTTGACCAGCAGCCACAGGAAGGACATACTGGTGTCTTTTCTCTTAGGCAGCTGAGGAACTATGGCACACTTTTCACCAGAGTAGTGCAATTGGAAGGGTCCTACAAGGATCATTTAGTCTGACTGCCAAGAACCTATAGGCACTCTGTTCTCAGCAGTTGGTTGTGCATTAGGCTCCAGGTACAGACAGGCTTGTGCTCTGCAGCAACAGGCATTCCTGGCTATAGATTGCCCTCTCTGTATGGTCTGCACCTAATGACAAGTCAGACTCCAGAAAGGGGCTGTGGCCCCCCAGTTTAGCTGGATAGAGTTTCTGATCTGAGAGAGCTTAAAGCAAAGCACCTCATGTCTTGCACATGATCAAAATTTGCTGCTCTTTTTTGAAATTAATTTCAGATATACACTGTCATTTTCTTAGATCCTTCCAAAGTTTGGCAGGTGAGGTATGGTATACAACAGGCACTTACCTGAAGTCAAGGCAGAAAGTTACTTTTTGTTTCACATGGGGACACTGAGATAACATTAATGCATCAGTGATTGATGAGCCAAGCATGTTTTTCATCATTTCTCCTCCAAAGCTGTCCAGTTACCAAGACACCTGCCAAGCAAATAAAAACCCCTTTATTCATAACAATTCCAAATTAACATTAGAATAGAAAACTCCTGAAAGATTATTTGCATTTACAGAGGCTCCTGCCTGACAAATTCCTTTTCCTTCAAGAAAAAGTCAACACAATTGTAGCTCTTGAGGCACACACCTCACCTAACCTTTGTAGCCACAAGTTTAAGGGAGTTCAGTCCTCAGTGCAGGACACTACAACTGTGTCACAGTTGTGATCTACAGCCACATTTGGGAAAGAAAGAAAGGCTGCCTATGGGATGGGAAAATTGGAATGGAAAAGGTAAGACCTGTATAATTAATGTCACAAAAAAGTTTGCAACACAGCTCTCTTGTTATCCATTACAAATGCAAGTCCAAATTCCATAGCTTATGCTTTTCCTCATGATTGCACACAAGTATCTTAGTTGCCCAGTAGCGTATTAGCAATATTTAAATATTAAGCAAAAATATATCTTAAAATAGTTATTTTAAAGTATCCAGGAAAGGCATATTCAAACTTCCATATGAGGAAAAAAGAAGCATATACACCCAACACACTTTACAACTTGGCTTGTCCCTTAGTTTGAGTGTACTTTCACAAAAGGGAATATCCTTTATCAGGCCCACACAAACAATAACTACTAAACTTTTCCTTTCTCATTTTATTAGGTAATATCTTTCATTATGAAACTTCAGGAAACAAGAGAAGTTTTCAATATATGAAGACCTTCACTCACATTTTGTTTTTTCACTTGGTCGCACCACTGTAGGTGAGGCTGTCATCAGGTCATGATTGATTGATTGCCACTGCCAGGGGACTTGTTGCCAAGTTTATTTTATTAATATTCTGTTTAATTCAAGTCAAAATACGCTTGGAACTTGAAGCCTTCAATCTAACTTGCAAATCTGCTCTAGCCTGAATCTTGGTCTACCTGGTATATCCAAACCAGACAATCTTGCTGGTGTCAAGTCCCTCTGAACATGAGAATCTAAGTATCCCTCATGCATAGTAACTGCAGGAACTGAAGCTGGAAGAAATTTAACACAAAGCTACACTTTAAAAAAAAAAATTGAGTGGTGTCTAAGCAGGAACACCCTATGGTAGCAAGGCATATATGCCACTTAACCCTGGTTCAGTTACAGAGAAAGAAGGAAATCCATGAAGGGGTAGACGTGACTGATTCCCAGAGCAGGTTCACAGCTTTATCTTAAGCCCCAAAGTTTCCTACACAGCTTGCACAAAGCTTGGAGTTTCCCCATAAAGAGCTCACCATTCTGTCTCATCCACAAATGCTCTGATACATTTAGTGTCACCTAAATAATCCCACATCCTATGACTTCATTCTCATTCCTTGCATAAAAGATACAGTAAGCAAGCCATAAGCAAACAAAGGTAAGTGCTGTTTCAGCCTTTAAAAGACATTTGATAACTTCCTCATTTTAGAACACTGCTTTGACTTGTCCCTAATGAAACGCTAACAGGGTAGGTTGCTTTGCTAGAAACTGTATCAGCACAAGATACAGAACAGCCAAGATTCGGCTCAGCAGCAACCGGTCCAAACAGCTTGTGTACAAGCTGAATATTACTTACAAAAGAGCTTATAGCACAACCCACCTTAAATCTTCAGCTGTCCTTTTTTATTGCTGTAGTATGAACTTAATTGAACTCATATGTATTGAAGCAGATGGAGAGAGATCCAAAGCCAGGGGATACAGATGTAATGGTTTTGTATCTGTGAACCTTCACTTTTTTTTCCATTTTGTTTTTCTTCCTTTGCGCCCTTAAGAGCAAACCGTATAGTTTCACCTAAGGCTCTGAGTCAAGCGGCATTTAATCAGTCTCTCACTTAGGATAATCCTAAAAAAACTCTCCTCCTTACTAAATTACTGTGTAGAAACTTTTCTGTTTGGAGCCTCCTGCTGCCTTGTCAATCTCTTCCCTAATTGAGAAATGTACATTATCCAGAACTGCCCTGACTTGCAGAATTCTGAAGAATTGTCTTAAACACTAATCCATTAACAAGATCCTGTTCTACTAATGTGTCACAAGGATTGCTTCAGCAACCCTTGTGACTCCTCCCCATCATGTTTGCCAGGACAGCTCTCGTTTTCTTCCGTAAATGCTGTTGAGACATGGACAGGCCCACAGTCCATACCATCGCCATAGTATTTAACCTCTCCTTGGACAGTCCTTGAAACACAGAGAAGCAAGAACAATCACCTGCTGCTGTAATGAATTGCCTGGGTAGGACTTAGTGCAAGAATAGAAACTGATAGGCTGGTGCAGGTCTATGGATAACTCAAATCATCTTCTGTGGGTTACACAGTACTGAGCTGTTCTAATATCCACTAGCTGAAGATTTCTTCCCATTACTTCAGAGATGACTATTCGTGTACAGGCAGTAATACATGCTTGGAGACTAAGCTGCAAGTCCTGTTAAAGGCAGAGTAAAAAAGGGGAGAAGAACAGAGAAATTAAGCAAAAATATCTCTCCTTAGAATTTGTTTTTGGATTTACATCTCTAGGGGATGAAAGACGACTCCAAAGAGGAAAGCAATTTGGTATTTGTGTGTTCTGTTTAACATAATTGTTTTACAAAGCTAGTATTAAGAAGAAGAGATATTTAATTACCTTATTCCTATTGTGAAGGATGAAATTAACAACCTGTCCATTAGAGGACAAAAATATTTCCAGGTTGTCATTAGTCTGTATGAAGAAGGAGACTCAAGGAAATGGAAGTGGATATGATCTTGAGCACAGCTCTAGTTTCTAAATCCAGAAAGGGAAAGTGGTAGTGACATTCTTATCAGTAAGATGAGAATGAAAAATACTGGAAATTAAACCTTGAAGCACTTGCCTATGTAGGCTGAGGCTGCTACAAATGACAAGGAACTAAACTCAGCTAAACAGAGGGGAAAAAATTCAGAAATTTCTGTTATTCTCATGCATCCAGAAAGGAGCAAGGAAAATTAAACGGTATAGCAACTAATAAAGAAATACCAATGTTATAACTCCTGGACAGCAAAAAGGAACAGCTCTTCAGTACTAGCCCAGTGGACTCTGCAGCCTCATGGATTCAGAAACCTTCCTACCACATTGAAGTCACACTATAGAGATACCAGACTCAGGGAGTATGGAGCAAAGATACCATGCAAGTAGCCACCAACACATGAGGGACACAACCCACGACCCATTGCATTTCATTGCTCCAGTCCATGCTGTGCAGAGATGCACTAGACCATCCCCAGCAGGAACAGTGTTGCCCTGGCTGTATACAACTGCCCATGCCTCCAGCTCCAGTACTCAGAGAGGGTTTATTCTGGCAGACTGACCCAAATTCCCTCCCGCTCTCAAAGTGTCCCAGCAGCAAAGACTAGCAGCAATCACAGATTACTTCTCTAGCAAGCCTGGAGCTTCATCACCTGCAAGAAACAAAGGTGCAGACCATGCTTTGAGTACCCTGTAACACTCAGTACCAAAGCAAGTGCACACAGTGGTGGGAGACAATCTTTCTACAACCAGCAACCTTCCACCACAAACACCGAGAGTCTTTGCTTCAAGATTGTTACTAGCTGGAATACAGCATTATTAAGGATTACTTTTTCCCCTGTTCTTTTACATATAAGAGGACAGCCTCCACCCTGGTGCCAGTAGTGCAGATATTTACACTAAAGCAGGAGACATACATCTGGAATGCTTAGCTATAACAGGGCTGCAATAAAAACACAGCAACATCTTTGTGTTGAGCATGTCATGATCTCACATGATCACACGTGATCTCCCTGCAGCCAGGCAGAGTTCTCAGGATGTTTTACCCTTCCTGCCTGCTGAAACTGGGTGGGCCAGGTCCTGGTTTGGGTTGCTAAAAAAAGAGAATGCTGGTGCAGGGAGCTGGGCTCACAAAGCACTTGGGTGGGGACATGGAATCAAACCGTGCTGATGACAGCTGTGTTTCTCAGGCTGTGTCTGCATACTACAAATAGACTGTATCTCCCTTACTTAGGGAGAAATGAGGCTCTCGGAGTTAAGTGGAAGAAGCCTCCATCTCACTCTATCATCTCTGCTATGCAGACACTGCCAGGCAGCATCTGTTCAGAGAGCCAGGCCAGCATGCTCCAGCACACAGCAACAACAAGGGGAGAAGTTTGGGCAGTGATAAGCCAGCTCCTATTCCGCTCCTGTACAGGGACAATTCAGCAAGATGGAGGAGAGCATCTCACTGGTACTCCTGAACGGTAGCTCATTCTTAGGTAGTCAGCTCCATCTTGACTATTCCTTTTTCCCCACATTCTCTGGACCTGAGTGAAGGAAGCAGAGGAAAAGAACCATTTGGAAGGGAACAGAAATGGATACATGATGTTTAAAGAAAACTGACTGCATGGTTTCTAATCATGTAAACTATCTTTCACCACACAGCTGATAGTTTGAAGCCATAAGGCAGGAAGAAACCACTCCATGTATGAGCTGTCTTAGCTCATCCAGCAGTTTTCATTGCTGAGCCACAGACAGAAGTGCTCTGAGCTTTGCCAGACTAACTATGGTGGTGCCCAGGTGAGGAAAACATGCACAAAGGGTGACTTTTCACCCTTCATCTGTTCATTGCCTCTCTAGAAGGGTGGCCTCCCTGTAGGATGGCACACAGAACAATGCAATTTCACTGCAAGGTGAGCTCAGGCCAGCACATGGCCTCCCAGTCAGCTGATCAATAGCAACATCTGTGAAGCCCTCTTAGTTTATACATTTAGAGTCTCGTGGTGAACATAATGGATTTGTCAGGGCCAGTGCATAATATTCATTAAAAATTGGTCTTGTACCCAGTGCTAGAAAAAATGCTTTGTATGAACAAGTGTTGCAAGATACAGTTCTAGCCAAGAGCTTTCATGACTGTATGACTTAGTTGCTAATATTAGCTAAGCTGCTAATAAAAAACAGGAAATCTTTTTCCTTCCACACTGTAAAGACAGCCAATATTGTTACAACTTAAAGCCACGCAAACGCCCTCTGTTCTTGATCCAAAGCTCATTCAACACAGCTGTTAGCACTAGCAGAATGCAAAAGTCTAGTAGTTTGCACAATTTTTTAATTTGGAAAGGCAGTGATGCTTGCTCACACTGACATAGTCCACAAAACAAATGCTTTGCAATGGTGGTGACTCCAAAAGAGCTCGGCAGTTGACTTTGCACAGACTAGTGCTCATCCACTGTAAACAATATTTTAGTTCAAATACTCCAGAAATTCCCCATGCCAAACCCTTGTAAAGCGCTTGGCAACCCTAAGTCTTATGCTGGAGATGATGAACATGTATTCAAGATATTCAGCCATCTATGACATTCCCACGAGTCAGCAAAACCTAGGCTGTCAAGAAAGAAAATACTTCAAAAGAGAATTACAACTTTTCAAAGTTGTTATGCTTTACAAAGATATCTTTAACTGAAGTTGCTTCTGACACCAGCAAGACCAGAATGAGTGCTAATACATTTGAAAACGAGAACAAATTTCCAACATCTCCAGCTGCAGACGGAGGGAGAAGCTCTCTTATTATTAGCTGTGCTTCAAACATTGACACACTTGTGGGCAAAACTACTAGTAGCTGACATTCACAAGCATCAGCTCCCCATCCCCTTAGCCTAGCAGTCAGGTGCTGCTGGACTGGCTCTTCTGCCTCTTTCTTCAAGACCAAAGGACCCTGTGCTGACATCTCTTATCACACACAAGCTCCAACTGCTGCTCAGGAAAGGTGAGCGTCCGACCAAGCCCTATGTGCCAGACTCAGGAGGACATTTCATATACCCCAAGGTGTCTCAGATAGTGCTAGAAGCCAATATGATGACAACTGAATCAAACCCTAGGGGACACTGCTCTTACCACTGTTCTTTCCAGGGCCAGAAATCTCCATTACACTGCAGTATAACACACTTCAAATATTCTCCCTGCAAGTTCAGCGCTGATGGATGAAAGTTAATTCTCAAATATGACCAGGTCAGAAAGTGCTGTTTATAGCTTACATAATCCAGGATTCTCACATTGAGAATACCTTGTGGGAGACACTGCTAAAGTAATTCAGACTTAATTTTGCATCAAAAGCAAAAGCTTGTACCTGGTAGGCAACTAAGTAGACATTTCTAATTATCCGAACAAACAGCTCCAAGGATTTTTGAAAGAAACAGCAAGCCCTACATCTTTGAGAGTCCTACGTCTGAAGACGCAAGCTCGTGTCTTCACATATTTAACCCACATATTTAACCCACTATGTTGGGTTATGGGTTGTGCCACAAGGTATGGTTTTGTGCAGTGGTCCTGCAAGGAGCTGAGGCTGAGGAGAGATGCCTGCTATCAGCCAAGTCACCACACTTTAACTAGTGACCAATTACTTGCTGAACTGTATTCACTAGTCAGCTGCGACTGCAGGATGACCTGAACTTACTTCCCTCTGATTTTTAACAACATGTTAAGCTAATATAATGTTGCTTTGTGCTGTGATGGGATAGAAACAACCATGCAGTCAACATGACTCAGCTGAGCTGTATCAAGTTGAACAAAGCATTGCAAAGGTCACCCCTTTTTCCGGCGTCCCTAACCATCCTTCCTGTAACACTGGGGTGCGGCACCTTCACAGCATTGTAGTTAACTATTATCTCCTTGCCCTATCCTGACAGAAAATATATAAAAAAAAAATATCAGAAGAGAACATAAGAAATTTGTTAACCATGAATCCTTTTTTCGCCTCCGCCTCCCCTTCACGTCCTGTATCATTGTGGTCATCCTCACAAATAGCCCCAGGACTAGTTTACTTAATTTGTATGTAACCTCTCCTAATTGATGTCGGAAAGAGGTGGAGCTGCTGCTGCAACAGCAAGAAGCAGTCTGTCACTAGCCACAAGATGCAAGATAAAAACCTAACAAGCAAAATTCTCCCACACACTCTACCAAGGCCAGACGAAAATCTAAATATAATCAGTTTGAAGAAATCTTAGCTCGTGTTATTCTACTCCAAGTGTAATATTTGCCAATAACATGGAAAACTTAATTGTGTGAGGAGTGAAGACTCATTTGTATCATTTAAGCTACTAGGTCTTCATTAGACATTCCTAACTGTTAAGTAAAGCAGCCTGCTGTGTTCTAACCATTATTCATGACTGGAATAGCATATGCTGCACTGCTTTGTATTTCAGATGAAGGTCTCCATCTTTCTGTCTTGAAAAGGAGTCTTCCTTCACCTTCCCCCTACCTCCACTTCTAGTGACAACTGCACTACTTTCCTCTGTAGACTGCAGGTTTTAAAACGACAGCTTGATTATGAGCTACATTCAGTTGCACTTCTGGGATGGAGAGGACTAGCTGCTACTGCCTGAACAAACATCTAAGGCAGGGGTTAAGAAAAAGTCTGCTGAAAGTGAAATGGTGTATCAAAATATGAAAGATGCTTCACTAGGACCTAGAGTCTGACCACCTAAAATTTTAACCAAGTCCTATATGGAAAGGAAAACCAGAATCAGTTTGCTGCTTGCAATGGCATGTTACTAAGGCATGATATAAATTATATCTATACATATTTAATAAAAAAGGGTGGTTATTTCTCTTCAGTTCTTCATTCTCTTTCAAGAAAGAGAAGCCAAACAATGAAAATCCACCATGAACAAGTAGCCACTTGGCTCCAGCTGGGAAAACACTAGTGCTTATTGTTAGATCATATAGCCCCAACAGCTGAATTGGTCTCTGACTGGAAGTGGCTCTGGCTGCCAGTCTCTTCCCAGGACTCCTGTGTACTAGTATTGAACACCTGGAACAGGGAGATGATCTGTCTGGAGTGTCGAGTTTTATACTGCAGATAGGTAGGCAATTCGTATTCAGATACATCTTATCAATAAACTAAGGCTTTTAAAGCTGTTGGTTTTTATAAACATCTACTTAGTGCTCCACTAATGTGCCCCAGTACCACTGTCCACATATCACTGCCATACTGAGTTTAGCTGGTCAGACTTCTTCCAGAATGCAGTTCATCCAATTTAATGCTATCTGCAGGATGTCTGCCACACATCCGGTCCTCCGAGTGACAGCAGTGTGGGCGTGTTGGACCTATTCTTAGTGACTCCCATCAGGTCTTGACAATCAAATGGATTAAACACCTATAAGAAACATGAAGGCTGTTTCAGGTCACCATACTGGAAGCCTGGACCAAGTTTGTTCTCTTATGATAAAAAGGCTTTAGAAACAAGGGGAAAAAAGAGACAACACAGAGCAGAGGAAGGGAGTCTATGAAGATGCCCTTCAAAAAGCTGGTGATATCTCCAAAGGCAGATGGCAAAATAGCAAACTCTGGTTTGTAAAATGCCAACATAACAAAGGATCAGGGAAAGATTCAATGAACAGTTCGGTCAAGAAAAATTGGCTGATAAATCCTCTTTCAGCATGTTAGGTAGAAAGTCCTTAGGACCAACAGACTATTGGACTGTTAAAGAAGTACCAACAGAAGATGCATCCAAAACAAAAAGTTAAGGAAATTCTTCACACCAGCCTGGGGAGGTTTGTACTCTGCAGTCTTTCTTTAGAAGTAGATTATCTTCTGTGTTCAGCAGAACAGAATTTGATTTTATTCATTCTTCTATTACCATTTGCTAAGGTCAGGTAATATTCAACCAAACATTCAAAAGTAACTCCTACAGAGTGGAGCAGGAAGAAGGGGAGAACAGAAGCTTCCCGTCCTGAAGACTCAGATGTGTGGCAGCAGTTACAACATTAAAACTTGAGCTGGTTCTCAAGATGATACTTCCCCACTCATAAGGTAGCTGGCAAATCAAACAGAGACCATCAGCACACAACAATAAACACAAGAGCAGAAGTTGGACAGGCAGCAAAATTTCTGTCATGTTTTTAGCTAAGCATCAAGAGGGAATGAGATGACAAACCCAAGGCCTGAAAAGCTCAGCAGTTTGCCTAGCAAGGTGGGAAGCAACCAAACATACCTCCAAAACAGCAGGGGATCACAGAGTATGCTAGTTTTAATCACTGTATTTTCTGATATATCTGCAGTATTTCTAAGCACCTATAGCCAGAACAAGCTTTAGCTTTTCTCAAACAAAAAAAGGAAGTACCTCTCTCTAATTTTCACTCCTTAAGACAGCATGAAACACAGGCAGAAATATCACACTAGAGAGGAGACATGACTTAACCACCTGCAGGACCAGGTTTAAATTCCAGCACTTGCAAAATTATCAAATAATGCAAATGCTGCAGGTGTTTAGTGAAATTAAAAGCAATGAATTTACAGTGAGTTTTCACACATTATCCAATTACTATCTTGCTGCAAGATATGAATGTGACAAATAGCTGTGTAATATTTATGAAAAGTATAAAGCAGTTGACTATCCAGCTTTAAATAACAGGGCAGTTCTGGGCTGACATCACTGTTACTTGTAACTGGAGGGAATTTGTCTCCAGATGTGGCAACACTGTAGAAGACCTCACTTAGCACATATCAAAGCAATCAGCAAATAGGTCATAAAAACAAGGATCACCCAAGGACATAACCTTCTGCACAACTGACATTGGCCACTAAGACATAAGCTACCATATTAATTAAACTGGGATCACTGAGGTACAACAGTTCTGGTCCTACCCAACTTGCACTTAGATGACTACACTGCAAAGCCGTGGAGTAAAAGAGAAAGAACATGCAATAAGCACATCCTTACAGTATCTCCCACAGCAGATGACCCAATCATCAGACTATATCCACTTCTAGTATTTTCATTTTTCTTTTGAACTACAAGTGAAGTAGCAGATCTGGTTTTGTATCTGTATCAGACCAGTATCAGACCCAGAAAAAAATACCACAGCCTGGTTTCTTATGGGGAATAAAGTCTTCTGCCATCACATTTCCTATGTACTTACCCTCAACAGTTCGATGCCACCATATGAAAGGGAGATGATATTTACATCTGTACTGATGCAAGGCTGGTGTTTGAACTCAAGGCTCCTAGATACAAGGGAACTCTTATGGGTGAGGTGATCAATGACACAGCCAACAACACTGACCAAAAGCCAGTCAGACAAATATCTGTACAAACCCAAATTTCTTGGCTTCACTCCTACAGCACGTATCTTGAGAAAGCAGTAAAAATGCTGACTTTGGCTCTGTGAGCAGTGCTGGCAATCCAGAAAGGCAGACATCAGGAGCTAGGACATGCATGGAGCTATTGCATAATGGCTAAAGCCTCTGAACCTAGAAAATAGCAAAAAGTCCCTAGACTGTTAATCTGCCAATAGTGCCTAGTTTCTCACTTGGAAGGAAGCCACGTCCTACTCTCTCATGCAATAGTAGATGGGAGAGCCATCACAATGCACCATTCCTTGCCAGCAGGTACTCAAGAAGGCAGTGCCTGTGCAGCCCAGGCCAGCTGGGGCTGCCAAGCAGCCTGCCTGCACACAGCCATCTGTAGTAGCTCTCACCTGCTAAGTTGACCTCCCTAGCTGCACCTGTCAAGACATCTCTGGAGTGGCAAGTTCTGCAGAAATTTAAAAGACTTTTCAACTTCAAAAAAAATTTTACTAGAAACTTTAAAGCAGGAAAAGCAAAGTGCCTATGCAAAACAAAAAAAAAAAAATCCAAAACATGTATAGGCAGGTTTCTCCTAAGAGACTTGTCCTCTTTGGCAGGTTTGATTCTGGTCACTCTGGTGGGTTTCTGGATTGCAGCAAACACTATTCAATCCCTCCCCCAAGGAAGTTGCTCTTTCTATCACAAAAGGCATAATCCCCAACTCTATAGCATCCCCTCATCAGGTGCAGGCTCTCAGGGCTCTGGCATCCCTTTTGCCACTTACCAATCAAGCAGAGATTACATCCTAGGCATTAGGTTTCATGACCTTGTAGTATTTTTTTCTTTCTTTTGAGAAAGCCAGACTTCATGTTGTTTGGATTGTCTTGATATTGCCCATATTTCCATATACAATCTAACTTCATCCATTTAAGAGTTTTTAGGTGACTGATCAAATTAAACCACCCAGATGGGATGTGATCTGCTTTGTAACACAGGAACTGAAACCTATACCTTTCACAAACAATCCCATAAGCACTGCATGGTGGCTGTGCCACAAAATAGGGCCCACACACTTTCCCACAGAAAAAGGGTAGCTAAGAACTAAGGGGTCCACAAAATCTAGAAATGTTTTTTCTGATGAGGGACAGCTGTCATACAGCCTTCCAAGACCAGGAGACAACAATGATAAGGAACCAGATCTGAAGGTTCCTGGCTTCCTCAGTGTCACAGCCACCTTGTCAGACTTAAGACTAGAAGACAATTACTGAAGGTGAACAAAATATCCTGTGGCCACATCTCAAAATTACAGGCATGACAGGGAGAATAAATGGAATTGATTAATTTGAAGTAACTCAGAAACTGAATTTTTAAAAATTATTTTACCCTATAGAACAGCTTGAAAAAGAAGTCAGTTTAAGTTTATTTAAAGAAAAAAAATATATAGAAGGCTTAAAACTGAAGTAATCTAGCATTGTCAGAAGGACCTTGAAGGAGAAAAAAAAAACTCAAACCACCAAACATTTTTGTTTCCAACGCAAAGTTATTTTTGTTCCCAAAGGAAAGTAATTTTTTTGCTGCTCTTTGGATTGTTAAGTTCTCATCTAATATACCAACGTTTGAAGCATCTATAATACCCAAGGAAGCCATAATTAAGATAATTAACCTATCATACACACGTAATTATGATTTCTGCTTCAATACTTGGAAGAATTACTAACATGTTGCTACATGATACAAATTTAAAAAGAACTTCAAAGCAGCAGTTAGTAGGTTATAAAATAAAACAGGAGGCAATTTAACTGTTCAACTCATTGCAGACTACTACCACAGGAGAGTACACTTTGGTCGGGATGAATTTTCTTCACAGCAGCCCATATAGCACTGTGTTTTGGATTTGTGATCAAAACAGTATTGATAACACACCAATATTTCAGCTACTGCTGAACAGTGCTTGCACAGCAACAAGACCTTCTGTTTCCCACTCTACTTTTCTACTTCCCGTCAGCAAGTAGGCTAAAACGTAGGCAGAAGATTTTGAGGTGGTCACTGACAGGACAGCTGACCGAAATTGACTAAAGGGATATTCCTCACCACACAACATCAAGCTTCGCAAAAAACCCTGGGGGTCATATTTTCCAAAGTAATCGTTGCTTAGCGACTGGCTGGGTGTCCCACTGCTTGTGGAAGGTGGCAAGTCACTGCCTTTGCATCACTTGATGTCCACATATGCACACTGTCCTTCATTTAAACTGTCTTCATCTTGACCCAAGAGTTTTTCTTGCTTTTGCTCTTCTGATTCTCTCCCTCATCTTGCTCGATAGGCCTGAGCCATCAGCTGGTGATTAATTGCTAACCAGGGTCAGCTCCCTTCTGAATCACAAGAGAGAGTTACTCCTTACAAACCAAGGAACGAGGAGTCATGTAGGTCAGATTAAAGAAAATTTATACAACTTAGGGTTCTGGAAAAAAAAAGCTACAGGTGAATTGAAAATTTATTGTAATAGCTAGGGATTTCAGGAGCAGAAAACAAACAATAACAACAAAAAAAAGGTAGGTTTTTCAATACATCAGAAGCCAGCTGGTTAAACAGGTTCTAAACTACCAGGACAAAGATAAGGCAGACAAAGTCAGTGCAGTGACACTACGTATTTCTGCATCTGCTTTCACTTTAGGAGATGTGGAACAGAAAATCCTCAGGCTTGTGTAAACTCTTTTCAGAAAAATGCAAGGTCCTTTTGGGGGTGAAAAAAAAAGATGCAAAAGTCAAAGTACAAAACCCCACAAATAGGCTCAAAATGAAACATTAAATCCTGTATCAGAAACAAGCAGACGAGTGAGCCAACGGTGCTGACAAACTCAAAACCACCCCGCAGATTAAATTAGACCCATGTATTATGACTCATCTGAATAATTACCGAGCAAGCTGTGTCTGAAAAAAACATCTCAGCATGGAAGAATTTCTACACCTGGGTCAGGGAAGGTGAGCTGTACTCAGTTGCCTTGCTTTGCAGCAGAACTTGTCGGTGCCTTGCAGAGAAAGCCAGGTGGCAGAGAAGGAGCAGAAAGGAGACAGAACAAATGACAGTTCAGAGTACAGCTGTAATGAGCTGCAGAAGCAGATCAGTCCAATAACAACAGATAGAGAACCAAGGTTGAGAAGAAAAGGATAAACCACATTCCGTATGTATCAACACAGAGCTGTATGGAGACATTTGGTGAGTAGATGCTCCCAGAAAACTTCTGAAAGGTCAAGTTAAGTTCGTAAGCTTTTCTGGACTGAACAACCATTGCTGTCATCTCAAATCTATTGCATTTCATTACCTGCTCCCACAATAACTCCTCTCTGAGGCAAACCTGTGAAGGTACAGGAGTTGCCTAAGGCCCCTCCTGCTACCTCTGGCACATGTGCTGTCTCTCTGACAATCACCATGTTTCATCAAGACTTATCAAGCCCCACAGGAAGCCTTGCCACGCAACTGGCATCTCAGCTTCCAGCAGCAGGACTCAGTCATTAAGAGTTAGCTTACATATATTATCCAGCCAAAGCACTGCACCACAAACACACACCGTACAAGGAGAGGGGTCATCCACATTGTCTCCTAATTTTAAATGGTGGGGGGTTTGTTGGGGGAAGGTGTGGGACGCATATGTACAACTGGAGGAGACTTAAAGGCTCCAGATGTACAGAAGCCCTATAGGACATAATTTAAAATTTTGGAGGAACATATGCACAGGCTGAGAAGTGCCGACTCAAATAAGAAACATTTCTTGAATCCAATTCATGGACAATTTCCTAAGAAAGATGTACAATTCTTTGAGCTTTAACTTTTTCAGTGCTATACTGAAACCTACTATGTGAGATCAAGGCTTCAAACACATGCAATCTTGTCAATACTGATTCTGATCACTGATTCAGAGTCTAATCATTTCCTTCCAACATTTCACCTCTTACCACTTGTCTACTGCAGACAAGATATTTCCTGGTAACTTACTTTCATTTCTTTAACATTTATGGTGAGGCAAAGCACCGAAGTATGAATCCTACTTCTAAAACTCAAAGGCAATAGAATACTCACTCTTATGGTATCTGAGCTCTTAATAATTGTCCAACCTGTTCTTCTAAGCTTCAGTTGTGGATATTCTAAAGCTTCTGTAAATAAATGAACAGTCAATAGCACTTAAACTGTAGTTGATCATTTGTGAGCTGGAAGAGGAGAAGATCCAGCAATATCCTTTGAGCCCTAGCTTCTATTATACCTCTACTGTTTATCTATGAAACCACACAGTTTTGCTATCTGAGTCATGATTCTAAGCATCCAGTGAGGGTAACACAGGTAACCATTTGATAAACAATCAAACTCGCATGGAAAAAAATTCCGAAACTTAAGATAATTGAAACAGGACACAGAATGAGCAAGTCTAAACTCCAATTATATGAAGCATGAGTATTCCAGCAGCCCCAGAAACAGAAAAGCATTGTGGTTTAAAAATAGGGTGTGATACCAGATAACAGCAGTGATTCACCTGGAAGACAATAAGAGTACAAAAGCAAGAGACAAGCCAAAACCTGCACTGTAATGACAACACACAGTCACAGCCTTAACATCTCCTTTGGTGCTTGACTGAGAGGTTAAGAACAGGGCAACCTGTTCCATGAGTACAAATAATAGGAAAAACTATAGCCATCACAGAAACAAAAGCCATCACAGACACAAATGGCTATTACCAGCTTATCTCTTGACAGTGATGCACGATGCAGCCATCTGCAACCAAACACAGTAAAACCACTTGGCAAAGCAGCACAGCTTTTGCAATTTGAACCAAGACATTTAGTCACAAACAAGAGTCTGACCATAAAGGTTGCAGATGCAAGAGGGAACAATATTGGGAGCAAATTAATTTCCTGGCACAGTAAAATGTGTAAAATATATGTCTCAAGTTGACCATCCACACGCTTATATATGTAGAATGAGACAGTAACTCCTTATGCAACTGGCAATGTCTATTTACATACTGTCCTTTTTTAAATGAACAAACATAACATTTGGTCCCATTCATGTAGTTTCATGGTTTTGGGGTCAAGAGATGGATACATAACCTCTACCCAAAACCAGATATGCGTGCCAAACAAGCATTTCTACAATTATGAGATGGATTGCACTTTTTTTTCTTAGCTGCTTCCTGCCCTTCAATTCCCCTTGGATATTGCTTCTAATAGTTTAAAATCTCTGAGCAACTGCTACTCTGAACCTGATTTCTCAAAGACAGACCATTAATGCAGAAAGTGTCTCCTGACAAACTCAACAGGCTCTGACATTTTAAGAAATGGAGGAAGGTCTGGGGAGCAAAGTAGGCAAAGAGGCTACTGCCCCTATTGAGAACAACATTTATGGTCACATCTTGTTAGACACCAGAAACTCTGCTAAAGACATACAGGTAACTGGGTTTTAATTGGTTAGGATTCCCAAAGAACTACTTATTAACAGAAAACCCCCTACAAACTCACCAAATACAAGTTTCCTTCTTTCTCTAAAGATGGCTTCCCAGAAACATTATACCAATGATTATATTCAGTCTTTAATCAGACCTTCAACCCCGAACAGCTCTCTGCGCACAGAAACACAGCAGAAGGTGTTCAGAACTGTCAGCACACCGAAGCCTCACTGGTTCTTGGCTCCGACAGTGAGAGCTGGAAAAGGTGACCTTTACAGTCTGGTACCTAAACAGCACATGGTGCTGCCTCTCTTCAGTTCTTTCTTAAAAGTCTGTACTATCATAAAGTAAAACCCTTTTTTCCTCAGGACAGAACGGGGAAAAATACACTGGCACAAGTCAGGGAAACCTGACGTGTACTCTCCATGATGCTATTGAAAGCTATCTGTCCATCGTGTATAGCTTTAAACTGTGCTGCTGCCCTTGGGTGTGAATACTGTGTGCAGAGCCCTGGACACTATTTTTGTTACCAAAAAATTCCTTGGTTTGCATCAGGGTGCTATTCATCTATTTCAGGATAAGTTTAGGTAGGGCTATCTAGCTAATGATAGGGTCTACTATAGTACCACGTAGACACCTAGTCTTGTCAAGCTTGTTCTTTAAACCCCTGTCTAATTGGGCTAGACAGTTTGTACCACACAGTAATTGTTCATACACTTCCAGTGAGGTGACAGCTAAGAAGAGAGCTGTACTTTCAGCAACTATAAATCACAGCAGAGGGGAGTGAGTAGAGATTACCAAATACACACCCCACCCCTTCAGTGCAGCAGAGCATGTAAGCTGAGCTCCAAGTATAGGGCTCACTGCCAGTAAAGAGTAACTGCAAAAGGATTCAGTAAGGACCATAAGGCCAAGCTTAACTTCTGGTGTGTGATCAGGATCTTGTGGCTACTGTAATGCTCAGGTGGCTCTCATAGTTCTGTAAAGGCCCAGCTGAACTCAGCAAATGTCAAAAACAAATCTGAGAAACACATCTCAGGGATGACCTTAACTGCAACCTTGCAGCCTCTCGTTTCCCAGGGAAACAGATACCACACAAGGAGTAAAAATTTACCACTTGAAATATCACCTGAACAAATCCCGCCACCTCCACACAAGGTCTAACTATGCCAAGCAGCACTTTCATGACAGTGATCTCAAGGGGGTCCTGCATTCCCTTTCCTCCAGCTGTAACCACAGTAGATCCCTTTTCTGCAGCAAAGAAAATAAAATAGTTCATACTGATCTGGAATAAAAATGTGCACCAAACACAAGATGCTGCCACCTCCTGATTCAGTAGGGGACTGACCTAGAAAACCCACAAAGCTGAACAGGGTTGCAGCTGGACTGAGCACATCTAAACACTACTCATGGCTGCCAAAAGCAGACAGTCGCCTTTTCTCTGTGCTCATCCTGCCTCTTGAAAAGCTATTTCAACTCGTGCTCTGGAAAGTGATCCATGAAAGAAAAATGAAACTTTTATTTCAGATAAGCAATTTAAATCAGGTCAGTGATGACTATGAGAACTGGGAGCAGCACAGCTGAAAGCAAGGGAAAGGTGAGATAGAAGAGAAGGTCACCATATCCTGCAGAAGAAACATAGACCACCTGTATCATTTAACCTTACTTCAGGAGATTTGAAAAGGCAAGGAACAGAGAAATAGTCTGGTCTCTAAAGTGGAAGTTCTCAAAGAAGGGAAAATTGCAGTGATGATTATGAAATGCAGATTCTTCAGGTCTCTCAACAAAACCAAAATCGATGGGACCATTCAACAAACTCAGCTTTGTCCTAACTTGCTTGTCACTGAAGTGACTATTCAACTCTTCAGGGTCAGTCTGTCTCACAACATGCATTTCCAAAAGCATTTCTCAGGTTTTATTCATCTATTCATAAAAATCTCACCCTCCTTGAAATCCAGTGAAAACAAATAGAATATCACCCTTAACACTATCAGCATAAGAATCACCTCACTTGAGGGGAGAGGGGGAGAAGGAAGAAGCCTGAGGGAAAAGAAGAACAGGTAACAAACACAAACAGGAAAAATGATGGGAAAAGCAGCCAAACCCATATCTTGTGGGAGACAGGGAAAAATCTTGCTGGCTTCCAAGAACTTAAGTTTCCCTTTCCCCCTCCCCCCTCCAACTTATTAACTTACTAATTAAAAATAATTTTTTGAGTAATTCTTATTGGGAGTTTCCTGTTTACATAGCAGTTACTCCGTGATCCAATAAACTCCCTGGCCTGAAGTACGTGACCTTGACACACACTCAGTCCAGAATACAGCAGTTACCTTGTAAACAGGAAGCTGCCAGTGCACCAAGGCACAGGAACAAGAAGCACACAGAAGTTATACTTCTGCACCAGCACCTCCTGCAGCTTACTTCAAGTGCAAATCAGGAATTAAATCAAATAAAATTGATCATGAATATCTATGCCAACAAGCATTTGCCAGAACTCTCTGAAGCTTTCTTGAAAAATCACAACATATTTTTAAATTGTAAACATCTTCCACGGGCTGACATAGCCAAAAGACTTTCAGGCATCACAGGGTGGCTTTTGAAAGGCTTTTAGGCATAAGTGAATTAGAGCAAAGCAGAGGAAATTTTTATTATAACCTGCACCTTACTGTTTTGGGGTTGTAGGCAGATGACAAGCATTAGTGCTCATACATTCTGGAAGGTATCAGTTTTTATGGGAATCACACACACAGTAACACAAGCCAAATGTATGGGTGTATCAGTAGAGACTTAAACACCAGTCTGCAGCTACATGGATGGCTCCCTGCTAACCTGAATCACAAAAGTCTGCCTTTTGATAAGAACAGAAGCAGTAACAAGTCTTATCCTCTGACCTGGAACACAAATTCCAAACCAGTGGACTTTGCATTTTAATCTTAGACAACTAAGCTACTTTACAAAAGTGATAGTCCCATTTCACCTTGGTTCTCCACAGTTCCAAGTTATACAGACCCCAACAGGCCTACAAAAAAATAATTTCCAAAAATACGTCTCAAACAATCAGCAGCCATTCCCACTCAGCCCCTTGATAGACAGCAGAAGGCTTGGACATAAGAGCAAGCCCAAATTTGTCTCTTATGTGGAACACAGAGATTCTCGGTCACCCTAGTCATTTCTCAATAGTGGCCCATTCTAGTAGACAGTCTTCAGAGAATGTCCATCAGCAGTTACTTGCACAAAAAAGGACAAATGGGTTAATATTAAGATGTTATAAAGACTATTTCAAAGGGAGAACTTCCAAGCAGCTGTAGTGATCTGGTTTTAAAAGGCATTCAGCAGACACAAAGAGAATTCTTCAACAAACCTTTAAAACAGGTTTGGGCAAAGCAATTAGCTGTCCCTTTAAATAACTGTATCTACCAAATCTCTGACACAGCAAGATCTAAAAGGGAACTCAGTACCAAGTTTAGCACCATTTTCCCCCCTCCCTTCCACAGCGATTTGCTATATTGTAATCTACGCAGGAAGCCACAGCTACCAGCAGCTTGCTGCACTAAGGAGTCTCTCTTACCCTATAATTCTTGAACAAGAGCCCATCAGTAACAAAACATATGAATGGTTAAGGGACCTCTGGAGATGGTTTAGTCTATATAGAGCCATCCTTGAAAAAACCATCAACAGCTATGCTCACTTGCAGATACCCACCACCTCCACCAACATACTACAGTAAAGGTGCTGGACTCATGCTACCAGTATTTGAACTTTGTCCCGCGTGAAAGGCACAAAACCCACCAAAAGGCCCAGGATAGGCTTTAAAGTACAGTATTCTCCAAAGCTGTCTTGGTGCACCCGCAGATTCAAAGAGAAGTACAAAAACTGACACGAGCAGCAGCCCCGCAGAACTGCCCTTCCATTTAAGTCGTGCTAACGGCACCATCTAGTGCATCCCATGCAAACAGACCTTCTTTCCATAGGTAACAAAAGAGGCAGTAAAGTTAATACCACACAGTAATTTCTAGTAAAATTAGAAAATGCAGGTATTGGTTATAAATAACACATGCTAAAAAAACTTGTGTGCATACCAGTCACTGAAAGGTCACTCCATAAGCAGCTTACCCAAGTGATGATCAATGTGATCAGAACAGACACACAAGAATTGCTTCAGTCTTTGGCTACAGAATCAAGAAGTGCCAGCAAAACTACTACTGTCAAGTCCTGCCTATCTGACAAAGTAACACTCCAGAGAACAGACAAATGGCATAAATGTTGAATGAGTTCAAGTTGTAGCACTACAGTAGTAAGCACCTTTCATCAAATCAAGAAGCCAATACAAAGTTGAAGAATACGCACCTTTATTTTGTTCTGTAAAACTTCACAATCACCTCATAATTTTCACCTCATCACATAATTCCATCTTTCATCATCTCTCTCTGCAGAAATAGTTCAGTTCTTCAGGGCATGCTTTCATCCTCTGTTCAGACTTTGCTTGCACAGCTTTGAAGTGAGATAAACACCAAGCAGTGCTACAGAGTGCCTTTTGCACTCCAGCCCCCATAATTGGAAAGGAGAAGTGCTGCCTTAAGCTAGCCAACAGCTGCTGTGCTGACCAGGTATTTTTACCAACTTGTCCATTCTGGGAGCACAGGCAAACACACTAAATATCAGGAGTGAAGATTCCTGGAACTGCATTGTTTTGGAGGGGGGAATTCAAGGCATTTAGTTGACTGGCTGCACCTATCAGGCTACTCTAGCGAATATGTGCAGCCGTAAAACAAAAATTATCCCATAGTCTACAGCATTACTCACCTTGTTATGCCTCTACTCCAGCTAAAGAAGAAAAAAAAGCAAAAAAAGGCAAAAAAAAGCAGATAGAGCATTTGTAACAGTAGCATGTCAGCTAATAGGACATAAACATATAAATTACCATAGTGGACAAAACAAGCCCTTTCTTTATAATTGCAAATTACACACAGCCCTAATCATAGAATCATTAAGGTTGGAAAAGACCTCCAAGATCATCAATTCCAACCTTTGACCAATTACCACCAGGTCAACTACACTGTAGCAGTAAGTACCACGTCCAGTCATTTTTTGAATGCCTCCAGGGGTGGTGACTGTACCACCTCTCTGGGCAGCTCGTTCCAATGCTTAACTAACCTACCCATGAAAAAATTCTTCCCAATATCCAGCCTGAACCTTCCCTGGTACAGCGTGAGGCCATTTCCTCTCATCGTGCTGATACTTGCCTGGGAGAAGGGGCCAATCCGCACCACACAATAACTTTCTTTCACGTAGTTGTAGAAAACAACAAGTTCTCCCCTGAGCCTCCTGTTCTTTTGGGCGAGCCATGGGCTGCCAGCTTCTCCAGAGAACGCTGTGAGACACAGCATCAAAGGCTTTACTGAAGACCACGTAGACACATCCACAGCCTTTCCCTCATCCAATGGGCAGGTCACTTGGTCATAAAAGGAGATCAGGTTAGTCAAGAAGGACCTGCCTTTCCTAAACCGATGCTGTGGCCTGATCCCCTGGTTGTCCTGTGAATACTGGTAACCTACCAAATGCAACTTAGTGCCCAAGCTTCTTCATAAGCTGCCTGAAAGGGCAACTAAGATGAGGTGGTAAAGTTTCCACCTACATTATGGTAGAAAAGGGTGATACTCTACACCGCAATTTATTTTTAAAATTATTTGGATGGATAAAGTACACTTGTTTCATATTTCATAGAATCACAGAACAGTTTGGGTTGGAAATGACCTTAAAGGTCATCCAGTTCCAACCCTGCTGCCATGGGCAGGGACACCTTCCACTAGAGCAGGTTGCTCAGGGCCCCATCTAACCTGCCCTTGAACACTTCCAGGGATGGGGCACACACAGCTTCTCTGGGCAGCCTGTGCCAATGCCTCACCATTCTCACCATAAAAAATTTCTTCCTGATACATAATCTAAACCTACTCTCTTTCATTTTAAAGCCATTCCCCTTTGTCCTAGCCCTGCATGTCCTAGCAAGAAACCTCTCACCATCTTTCTTGTAGACTCCCTTCAAGTACTAGAAGACCACAATTAGGTCACCCCCCAGTCTTCTCTAGGCTGAGCAATCCCAGCTCTTTCAGCTTTCCCTCACAGGAGAGGTGCTCCAGCCCCCTCATCAGCTTGGTGACCCTCCTCTGAACTGGCCTGATTGCCAGGAGAAAGAAAAAAACGAGAAGGAGAAAAAAAATGTAAAAGTCAAGAGAAAACCGGGGAACAGCAATGCCCAGCACCAGGGGTTAACTAAGCACTGTTACTTTGTCGCACTCAAGACTCTCAGAAAGGCCTCCAACACCACACACAGCTGTCACAACAGCACGGGGACGCCGAGAAATGCGAGCTTCCCGCACTTCCGAGAGGGCAGAAGCCTTCCCCTTTCCCTACACCTCTTTTCCCACCCAGGGCAACGCAGCTCAGCGCCCTGCCAGAGACTAACATGGCGGCTGCGCCCTCAGCGCCCCGGGCGGCGCATGCGCCGCCCCCGCCCGCCCGCGGCGCGGTCTGACGCGAGGAGCGAAAACAAAGCGGCGCCCTGTGGGAAGAGGGAAGCGCTACGTGCAGGAAGAGGGAGCCTCCATCTTAGGCGCTCGTCGCGGCGGCGGGATGGCGACGGATAGCCGGGAGGAGAAGGGTACGTGGCGGTAGAGGCGGGGGGAGGTAGGCGTTAGGCCAAGGGAAGGGGGGAAGGCTCGGTCGGGGGCCGATCCCCGCCCGAGCCGTCCCTCCTCCCCGGGGCCACCTTGGAAGCTGGTGCTGGGCCTTCACCCCGGGGGACGTACGTCTCCTCCAGGGGAGCGGAGGGGCGGCGGGGTCAGGAGTGACTCTTCTAGGATGATTTTTTTGCGGAAGCGCTCCCTGTGTTTTGCTGGGCAGCTGGAGGTAATAGGGCCCCTCATACTATGGTGTCCCGGCGGCAGCGGGCTCGGGGCAAGGTGACTCGAGCAGCGGGAAGAGGGAGAAGTTCGTGGGCCGTAAGTTTTACGTTATCGACAGCGAGTTACTGCTAGTTGTCTTTTCGCAGAAAGTACTTGCTATTTTTGTTGCGGCTTTTTATTTCTGCGGGGATCACTAGGCCGTTTTGTTTTGGGGTTTTTTTGCAGGATTTTCTGCGGGGGGATGTAGTAACTTCAGTAAGCAGAAACTGGTGTTGGAATCTTATTTTGGCGGTCGTTGCTGGGCTTTTTGCAGTCAGCTGTGATTTCTGGGCACTGTGGATAAATAAATTTGAATAAGAGGAATCGGACGTTTTCAGAGTCATTACTCTGGAATAATAATCTGGGATAGATAATTAGTCGCGAATAATAGAATCACAGCTCTTAAAACTGACTGCCGCTATACACTGAAGCTGAAGTGATCCGCCTGTTATTTGTTGAGATTATATCAATCAATCCTCACAAAATAGCCTCTTTAAGAAGCAAAGCCAAAGTTAGGTGTAGCAGATTACCCTTTTTATAACTCTGCAACTCTCTGCACTAACCACCAAACGGCAAAGTATCGCTAGGGTATTGTGGCTTGGTTTAGTTCATTTGGATTTGTGTGGAGAATATGCTTCCTGTAAAACTTTTTGCAAGATATATGTCCACAAAATGACTTCGTCAGAGTGGTAAGAGTTTGCTGTCTAATATTTATTGTGGAACTATGTCATGGAACATTCTCAGTAGATTTTGCTAGAACTGATAAATAAAATTAATGGTGGTGCTTGATCCTTCATGGTATTATTGTAAGACTGCTAGATTAGGATATGATCAGGTTGTGTTGAAACAGATCTGATCTGCCAGTGTGGATGAGCAGTGAATTTGAAATGTTTGCTGTTGCCATTTATAAATTTCTGTTCATATGATTATTTATCTAGTTGGGCTTGAATTTTTTTTGTTAGTGTTTTTTAATCACTGCCAATAATCAAGTTATATTTTTTCTTTAATTTGATTTTCATTATTTCTCATGTGAAAGGGGTTATTTTGACTGAATAGCAGGTGTTGATGCACATTTATTTGCAACTGAACTGATTTCTGCTGTAAGTGCTCCCATTGGAAGAGAAATGCTATTTTACCACTTAAAAAAGCAGAAATAAGGCTTGCAGACCTGTTTAGTTTGAAATCACAGGGTCTTATTTCTTTTGTGTGCCAAATCAGATTTTTGCTTGGACCCTTCCAATAGATCTAAGACTCCTGGCCAGCAGAGGAAATGGCCTCCCAGGCTACCTTCCTGCTGTTTTGGGTGAGTTAAATTTGTTCGTGGAAGGATCCCACAAAAGACAAGTGGCAGGAGAGCCCTGTGAGGAGTATCTGTCATGTTCTTTCAATGAAAGAACTCATTTGGTCCCTCCCTCTTCAGTGGTGATGGACTATGTAATACCTGTCGTCTGCCATTTTTCTGTTTCTGCTTTTGTGTTTTTCCTGATACCTCTCTGAGATAATTTAGCTCTTCAAGCTGAACACTGGCAGTTAAGTGAGAGGAATCGTCTTGTGAAGTCAGTCAAGCAGTGTATCCAGTGCAAGCGAGAGACAGGAAGCAGGCTGCTAAATAAATCTGGAAATGTGTTTCTAAACAAGTTAGGTAGATGTGCCTATAGAAGAGAATGGGGGAACTCATCCTGCTCCTGTCTTTTTCACCCTTGTTTAAGGTTCCAGCTGCAAATGAGGCCTGTCTAACCTGGAAGGGATTTAGGAGAGAGTGTGTGTCAGATTTGCATTTTCTGTTAAATTTTCCTTCTCGTTTAGTTCCAAATGAGCTGATACAGGAGTCTTTTAGCACGTCTGAATGCTACTGCAGTAGGTAGGTTAAATGTAGTTTACTCAAGTATGCTGTTGTCTCACCAAGAGGGAAGCAAATCTAAGGTTCAGTATCTGTGATCTGAGATGGAGGATATGTTTAATTTCCTGATCCTGATGCACCTCTTTTTAATTAGTGTCTGGTAAAAAAAATCTTGTGCTCTGGACTTGCCAAGCTTCCTGTGGGCAAGCAGCATGCAAGCCAGGAAATTGCATCCCGTATTTGGCAGTTGCACAGCCATGAATCTGACTCTCATATGTTTATAAGAATATAACAACAAGAAACAAGTAACAGCAATAATATTTGCTGTGGATGTATAGGTGTCTACAAACATAAAGGACTGTTCCCAATAGAATTATGATGCAACTTTGTGTTGCACTTAAATGCCTGCTAACTGTAAACTGCCAGGGAAAGGTTTGATCCACTTCTCTCTGCACCATTTCCTTTGCATTAGATACACCAGCTGAGCAATCCAGGGATCACTTCTGCATTCCCCTACCACCGAAAATGTGGAGAAGTGCCAGCAGGAAAGTTAGCGTACATGCCGACTTCAGATTTGCTAGTATGCAGTGGAGACACAATTATAATACTATTTTTTTTTTTTTATAATGTGGATTGTGTTTGGAGTTTTTTAATATCAAGCTGTAAAACTTACTTTGTGGCTCAGCTCAAGATTTTGAGATAGATGAGCTGCCAAACTCAGGAGGACTTCACTTGCTGCATTACCCCAGTTTCATGCAGTACAGGAGTCCTTACCTGCATCTACTATGAATATTGTCAACCAGCTGAATCCTTGGAGTTTGCTCTGGTTTCTTTTTCCTTAGCACAGAAAATACAGTCAATCACAAAGTAGAAAGAACTTAAGAATTTTGGAGAAGAAACATGAGATTCCAAAATTAATACCTTTTTTTTTTTTCCCTTTGCATGCTTAGGCTTAGTTCACTCTTACTTTTTGAAGTGCTTGGAATACAGATCTGCTGCCTTAAAGCTGGTGAATCCTCCTTCTACTAGAATCACCGTCTATCCCCCTTGGTTTCAGGCAAAGTGAAACAGCCAGAAGTGGTGACAGATTTTAAAAATTTTGTGACCAAGTGTGGTCATTTACTGCTTCTGGCCTGAATTTTCTTTAACACTTGCCCTTCTGATCAACTTGTGGGGGTTTTTTTTCAGAGCAGCTCAGAGTTAATTAGGCAGCAAATAAGTACTGTTTTCCCCATTGTGTTTTTTCTATTTGTAAGTGAACCACAAAACCCACCCTTCTAACACAGCAATGACAACAAATAGTGGAAGAGAGGTAATTCAACATGCAAGTTTCAGAGTTTTGCAGGGATAAGGGTCCTTCCTCTTCACTAATGGCACTATGACTATCTCCTTGTCTCCCTTTTTCTGAAATTTTGTACAGGCTTTTATGTTCAGCTTTCATTTGTAGGTCAGCTTTCCTGCAAAGCTTGTGTGACATGAGGAGCCAACTTGGACCTTGTTTAGAGGTCTTAATGCATCTTGTGACATATTTTAATTCTTTTATTTGCTCTGCTTGATCCTGCCATCTGAAAGTGTGAAAATAAATCAAGAAGGCATCAATTTTTGCTTTGTTGCAGATCTGTAGTCCTGAAGGAAATGTTTGGATTTGTAAATACTAGTTCTGTAGTTTACATATCCAGACTTTTTATGGTTGCTTTTGGCTTTTTTTGTCTATTTTCAGATGGTGAACTGAATGTTCTGGATGACATTTTGACTGATGCTCCTGACCAGGATGATGAGTTGTATAACCCTGACAGTGAGCAAGACAAAAGTGAGAAAAAGGGTATGTGCCTTTGGTAGTGGATGTCCTGCAGGAACATAAATGGTAAAAAATGTCGGTCTTATTACAGTTAAAGTCTTTGAAGTAGTGGATTTTATAACTGGATGCAAAGAGTGAATGAGTTCCAGAAGTCTTTATTTCATGGACATGTGCTTTTTCACTTGACCTTCCAAGCAAACAGTCAAGTCTGTTTCCTTTTGTCTCAAGAGCAGTTGCTGAGTTTGGCTTGTTCTGAATTCCTTCAATGTTAGAAAATGACTGTCCTTTTTGGCTCAATGAAGTGAGATGGGAGTGGAGCAAAGGGGTTGCAAAGTCTGATTGCAGTTCAGTTCTTGATTTGGTTTTAGGCCAATCCCATAAGCATTTAATTTAGCATTTCCGTGTATAGAATCTAAGAAACATGTACCTCTTTTGAAATAAAGTACGTGTTTTAGAACAAGAGCTGTTCCTAAGAAGCAGTTTTGAGTGTTGCTGCAAAGCGTACAACTGGAAGATGCTCCCTATGACTGCAATGGGGTAATTACCTAAAATAGAGAAAGTAGGAGCCTCTGTACAGTTTTTGTTTTGATACTGGAAATAACACTGAACTTGATATTTCTTACTATTTAAGGATCAAAAAGAAAAACTGAAAGGATGGAAAACGCTGAAAGCAAGAGGCAGAAACCTTCTGTGCATTCCTCAAGGCAGATGATGCCAAAGCCTCCCAGTTCATCAGTTAGCAATAACAAGAGAATAGTGAGTACGAAAGGAAAGCCAGTGTCAGAATACAAGACTGAGGAGTACCAGAGATCTGACAGAAACAAGCGCCCAGATGGTGATCGAAAGATGCGAATCTCAAGCAGTTCCAGGGAACCTTATAAAGGACAACCAGAAAAATCTTGCATGAGGAAGAGGGATATTGACAGAAGGGCAAAGTCTTCTACACCGGACATTTCAGAGGTATTAAGTATTCTTGCTGCCTTATAAATAAAGCAATTTTATGAGACTTTTATAAGGCACGTTCTCTTAGGACTGTGTGTGCGTCCTGACAATGTTATATGACTGCTGATTCACTTTTTCTTTAAACATCAGAGAATCAGGCATGATGTGGATAGAAGACCAAGCAGATCTAGCCATTCTTCTAAAGAAGAGGTGAACTCTGAGGAGTATTGTTCTGATCACGAGACTGGCAGTAGTGGTTCCTCTGAACAAGGCAACACAGAAAATGAGGAGGAAGGAATGGAAGAAGAGGAAGATGATGAAGGGGAGGAGGATGAAGAGGTGGAAGAAGATGGGGAAGAAGATGAAGAAGAGTATGAACAGGATGAGAGAGATCAGAAGGAAGGAAATGACTATGACACAAGGAGTGAAGCCAGCGATTCTGATTCTGAATCTGCCTCTTTCACAGATGGGTCAGTCAGATCTGGGTCTGGTTCAGATGCATCAGGTAGGCAGCATCTTGCATGCTAATCTGAAATACCTTACCACTGAAAGTTTGGCTGCTTTTAAAAATAACCGCTTCCTGACCACGTCAAAAGTAAGCTGTGGTAGCTCAAGTCAGGAAGATGTTAATTATGAAATACCATAGGTAGGGAACAAATGTACTGGAAAGTGGTAAAACAAAATTATGAATATCCAGATTACTGTGTTGAGTATTCATAGTGTTCTTGACTGCTTTGGCCTTGCTGTTCAATGCTTTGAAACACTAAAATTAGTATTTTCTTGGGTATCTAATGGCTTCATTTTCCACATGATGCATTTTAGTTTGGTGCTGAGCTGTTTGGTATCCATGTAGATAAGTGACCAGGTAGACTGGTATAGTAAAAGCACCATATTCCCGGGGAAGGATAATTGAATCTTAATTAGTGGCTGTGTTCAGCATAGGAAATCTAAACCTAAGTTGAAATTACTAGCTATTATGGCAAATATAGAATGAAATAAATATTTGAAGCAGAAACTAGAAACAATTGCTTTGTAGTTGTATGTTATAGCTAGTCCTAACTTACAGATGTGAAGTGCTAATGACGTAAATACTTTTGGGTTTGGCTGTTCGTTGTTTGTTTTTTCTAGGAAAGCAGTTTGCAATCCTGTTAAGATTCCTATTCTGTGTCTTCCTTGTCTGAAGTCTCCATAGGTGGTCATCCTGCTTAACATGCAGCCTTTTTTAGCTCAGCTCTGCTGTTTGGAATTAGAGACAGCAAGGTGTAACCTAAAGACAAGTGAAGCTGTAATAACTGTTCTAAAAAGCTCTGTGGTATAACGTAACACTTCTTAAGAGTGGAAATAGTTGCTTGTTGCCACAATATTTTGTTTTCCTGTCTCCTACCATTTTTTGAGCTCTGAGCAAATGAGCTCATATCACTATCGCAACACAGTTTGTGCTCGATGTTGCACATTTGGGTGAAGGCTGGAAAGAAGCACTAAACCACCCTTACTAAAAATATAATAATAATAAATTCTGTCTCTGAATATTGCACAGATTTACTAGATTTGTGCTATTCATCTTCCTTTTGTGAATGAAAAGCTTGAGTAACTAGCATTTGCTTCTTTTGCGCATGGTAGTTTTGTGGTGACAACCACAATTTTAATGTGCAAGCCAAACGGTAGCTTCACTTTTACTGATGATGTTTTCCTGTCTCATTACTTTTTAATCTCAACTATGCCGGTGTTTAAAATATGGCTTTTATTTTTTATTGTTTCTTTTAGACGAGAAAAAGAAGGAGAGGAAGAGAGCTAGAGGTATCTCTCCAATTGTTTTTGACAGAAGTGGAAGTTCTGCATCAGAATCATATGCAGGTATTCTTCCCTTTCGTTGCTTGTCATTGTGACTTGCATCAAATCTTAATGTGTAATCTAAAATAAATGTAACTGGCTGTAGAGATTTATGGGGTATGTAGCTTTGTATAATTTGGTATTGACTTTTGGCATGTTGTGTGTGAATACCTTCGGGGGGAAGTAGGCTTTCTTGTTACTTTAATGCTATTCTGTTGCTTAAGTGTAATTTTCACTTTTTTTTTTTTT
>VZTE01000520.1:710222-754357 GCA_013397775.1 Eulacestoma nigropectus
TTTCACTTTTTTTTTTTTTTTTTTTTTACACTTGGAAGATGATGATTCAGTGACTAGTTTTCTGAGTAGGAAATTGTTCAAATACTATTTTAAAAAAAACAAACCCAAATCAAACAACCCAAAACCAAAACCAAAACAAACCAAAACAAAACACTCGTGCACATTGAATAGTATTTTTTGTGTGTGTGGGTGCGCGCCAGAAAGCATAATTTGTCATGAATGAAAATTGTATGTGACAAGGCTGTAGAAATTGTATATTATCTCTATTAAGGCTCAATCTGAACAAATGTACTTTGGCTAAACGCAGGTTCAGAAAAGAAGCATGAGAAATTATCATCTTCCGTTCGTGCTGTCCAAAAAGGTATCATTTAAATTTGAATTTTTAATGCATGCCCCATAGCAAGCCATTGTCTTTGTTGATTAAATTACCTGTAAGTAGTGATGTTCTGATATAAATCAATTTGAGCACGTCATTGTTCTGAGCATGATAATTGAATCTTGAGCTACTTTTGCATGTGTTGAGAGTGATAGGCAAAAAGTTCAGTCACTTTGCTCTTTGCAGAAGCAGCAGATTTAAAAAGGAAGTGCTTAAAGCTGCAAAGAGGAACAGCATTCACTATAACACCATTCCCTATTGAACAACTTGTGCTTGTTACGAGTGTTACCCATCATTTATGCAAAGATTCTTAAGCAAGGAAATAAGTCCTACATATCGGAACATCACTGAATCATGCTGATTTTGTTCTACTTTTTTCTTTACCTGGATATCTAAATTTTAGTTTTGGTTTGGTTTCCCCTGGCATTTTGTGCTCTGCAGCTTTGACTTCAGGTTGGGTGGTTGACTGTGATAATACGTAGATAGGAACTGGGTGGGATACTGTGTATTTTGAAGGAAGCAAACAACTATCTATACTCAAAGCAACATGTTTAGTAAGTATTTACAGTTTGGCTTATTTGATACTTTGTTTTCTTTTCAGACCAAACAAGTAAACTTAAATACATTCTCCAAGATGCAAGATTCTTTCTCATCAAGAGTAATAACCATGAAAATGTATCGCTTGCTAAGGCAAAGGTAGGTTTAGTTTTCTTCAAACTGATCACTTTGTCTGTTTCCAAACACATCCATCATAGTTTGGAAGAGAGTGCAGTTGGATACACTCTTTTCTCTATCACTCGGATCTTGGTAGATGCAGTGACAAAAGCTATTGCACCTTGGTTCTTCTGCTTCCACTGTAACCTAGAAAAGTTCCTAGACCATCGGCCGTTTATCTTGGCAAGAATAGGGTTAAAAGGGGCCTTAGGGTCTGTTTGATAGCATCCTAAGCCAACCTCGATTAGGAATGCTGGAGTGGTATTTTCTCCCCTCTATCAGCACCTCTGTTCATATTGCTGTACTCTGAGGAGGTTCAGAAGGTTGTTTGGCTTTCTTCTAATGCTATACAAGTAATTTTTGTCAGGTGATTCAGGATCTGAAGCCTTGCTGTGGAAATGTATGCCTGGCAGTGCTGGTGTGAGTGAGTTCTTTGGGAGGGATTCCAGAGCACTGGACTTCAGCTGCTGAGGAATTGCACTAGGTGTCCATTGCACCACTCTGGTGGTTTTGTATTGGCATGTGTTCTTTGGAACAGGTTATAGAGAAAATACTTGATTTGCTGCTACACAATATACACAGAGTAGGTGATTCTTTTAATGAAGATTTTCTAAATTAGGATGAAAATAGCACTAAAATGATTAAACAAATCTCAAAGTCCTGGGCATGTTTGGTTTGCACCCCTCCTTCAAGCTTTGGGTCTCATCTGTGAACGCCATTCTGACTAATGTTTGCTTTAGTTCCGTAAAGGAGTATATCCTTTTTTGTGCCTCATCCAGGTATGGAGCTGCAGTAGTATCCTTGTTCCTGAAGTTCTTGGAGTGAATGCTTTGTCTTTCAGTGTAGGGCTATCAGTGCTTTGACGTTGGACTTCCATGAAACTCGCTTTTGTGGTGCCAGTGTGATAGGTTGTTCCAGTTTCACAGCAGGGCTTTACAAGCAGCCAAAAGCCGTGTAATTTGACTGAAAGCTAGCAAAAACCCCAAATAGTTCTCTGGTGACTATAGTGAATTACCAGAATCAGACAAACACTGATCTGAGTTCAGAGTAGGGTATGAATACATACCTTCACTAAAAAAATGTAAGGGAAGGATCGTTGTCTTTGGTAGACTGTAGATCCTATTCTGAGGCTGAAGCTTGTTTGCCCAGAAAATGGACTGAGGAGTAATTTCATAAACTGTTACTCTATAGCTCAGCTCAGTTGGTACCTTAAAACAGATTGGGTTTTATTGTGTGTGGCTACATAATGGCTGGTGAAAGGGTAAAGGCACTAATTAATAGGTGGAGATGTGAAAGGCTGAACAAAGTAGTTCGAGTTGTCTTGCCAATTTAAAGTGTTAGTCTGGTGTCTTTCATGTTGCTGGGATTTCACTGAAAGAGTTTAAAAGTCTGCAAACTGTCCTCAACAAATCTGCAATACTATATTGAGGTCTACCTGCTCTCCTTTCAGGATATATTCTGTTGGTTTTTCATAATTTCTGTGTGTTATATAATACATGAATTCCCGAAGTCACTTGAAACATACATGGAAACTTGCACCCTTACTATTTTTAAGGTATCTGTCCATCATTATAATTATAATGGAAGTCTTATAGATGGTCTAAATGTATCTTCAGTGTTCAAAAAAAGATTGAAAAGCCAGTGTTTTAAAAGTTTTAGCACAAGGCAGGCTAAAATATTTCTTGAAGGAAATGAATTTAGTGATATCTTTTTCTTTCCATTACCTTCTATTCCAGTACACTATTTTGGTCTTGTTTTCCTCATCTACATTATATGTTAGCTAAATCATTAGAGATGAGCTCTTACGTTTTGGTGATGGGGTGAATGTTTTTCTGTTTTAGGGAGTATGGTCGACACTTCCAGTGAATGAAAAGAAGCTTAATGCTGCATTTAGATCAGCAAGGAGTGTCATTTTGATATTTTCTGTAAGAGAGAGTGGCAAATTCCAAGGTAAGGGAAAGTGAGCTGTTATCAAGGTAAGTGAAAGTGAGTTTTATGTGCAATAGCTTTTCTGTTGTATCTTTGTTACAATTCATACAAAATCCTTTAGGGTTTGCAAGATTGTCTTCAGAGTCCCATCATGGAGGATCACCTATACACTGGGTGCTGCCTGCAGGAATGAATGCAAAAATGTTGGGAGGTGTCTTTAAAATTGACTGGATTTGCAGGTAAATAATTGTGCATTTATGTTGCTGTTAGTAACAAGGCATTATAATATCATTTCTGTGTGTTACTCAAGTGCCGACAGCCTCCTTCTGAAACTTGATTCAACCAGAGATCTATCCTCACTGCTCACTTGAATAGACAGCTGTGGATGAAAAAGCAAAAAAAAATTATGTAAGGACAAATCTGTCTCCATCTGACTGAACAAAGGAAATACTACCATTGTAAAACAACATATGAAATAGTGCAAGTATTGCATAATGTATAGCTTGTGAGCAGTATGTTCATCGATTTAACTGAGTATGTTCTTACAGAAAAGATTTTAAATCTCTGTTAAGGAAAAAAGTTACAGCGGTCCTGTGAAACACTTTGCATGGTTATACAAGTACTTTGGACTACCAGAAAGACTAAATAAAGGAAAAGCGAGACTTTGAATTGGAGAAAAATCTGTGCTGGAAAGGTCGTCTTGAAGCTACTGGCTCCCACCTCCAGCTCAAAGCCCTTCTAGCTTCATAGTTAGGTCAGTGCTCAGGGATTTATTTCAGTAGGTGCCAAGAGCTACCTTATCATGTAGAGACTGGTCATTGTATTCAGATGGTGAGATAGTAACAAGCACAATCTCGATATTGCACAAAGACAAAAAAATTTCCTTTAAAAGGAGAGCCTGTCGTAGTACAGACTATATTAGTTAATACTGGAATAAGTCAAAGTGAAATCTTCAGTTACCAATATGCAGAACATAAGAATATGTTCAGAGACCTGACAGTACAAAGAATAACAGGATTATTTTATGTGTAGTCTCCTGCTGTATGTGTTTTTAATTCTTTTCTTAATACAAAACCGGAGGCAAAACTATAAATGATGCCACTTGCATATTTAGGCGGGAATTGCCGTTCACTAAGTCTGCTCACCTGACCAATCCTTGGAATGAACATAAGCCAGTAAAGATTGGACGCGATGGACAGGTTTGTTAATTCTTACTTTTTTTCTATAACTGACATCCTGTAGTGCTTGCTTCCAGCTTTGAATGTGCAGGAGATTAGGAACGTTTTTAGATCAGTTACTTGCAGTAGAGTGCTGTGTGAAAGGCACTCTGCTTCTTTCTAATGCTGTTGTGGAAGAAGGAAAAGGAAACAATACAGTGCCAATTCTGTTGTCATCTTTGTGATAAACAGTGTTTGCTTCAAAACTATGTGATATTTTGAATTTGAAATGTAATGTGCCTTGCATTGTATGGTGTGCAAACCATATAGCATCAGATTTTGAGAAAGAGTTCTGGTGTTTCCAGTTGTGCTCTGCATTGCTTTTTTTTATATATACTGTATTGCTTAAGGCATAGACTCCCATTATAGGATATGTGCTAAGCAAATTTTAAGTGGGACTGGCTCTCTGTCTTGTCAGACGTACCGGAGTGCAGATATGTTGCTGCTGTCATCAAGTATGCAAGCCATGGGTAAAATAACGGGTTCTGCTTTCTTAAGACAAGGTGGGAGTTGTATGAGCTCCATACTGTATGGCAGATATCAACTCTGTGCTGCATTGTTTTGCCCACAGATATGATTGCTTTGTTGTGTAGCAGGAGAAAAACAATAGTCTTGGTCTTGTTTTTAGTTTAGTATGAACTTTAAAAAAAAAAAAAAAAGGATTTTGGTTAACTTAGCGTCTGTTAAATGGTCAAGGAAATTTTTTTTTTTTTAATGTTTTGTCCACAATAGAGTTGCAATCGAGACATGGGTTTCAGCTTTTTTTATAAAATTACTGTACTGTTATCTTCTGGATGAGCATTGTCTGATGCTTGCTCTTCCTGCTTCTCACCTCTGGTTATTTCCTGAAGTGGTTGTCATTTATCCATTTATATTTGCACAACTCTGGATGGATCTTTCTTCTGAGGATGTGTACACTGAAATTCTGCCTTCACGACATCATTTGGGAAGGTGTTCTGCAGGCCTGCAGTCACCAGGTTGAAGAAGCACTTTTTGGATTGTTTTGCACCTGGCTTCTGCTAGATTAATTTGATGGCCCAAGTTCTTTTACTGGAAGAGGGAGTCAGCAAGTTTATCTCTGTCTCTTTCTCCTCCAGACAGCTTGCGGTGTCCGATGCTCCCATTATCTCCATCTCCTTCCCCATATCCCGCATATTTCTCATTTAATCTAGGCTGGAGAGACCTGACCTACTCAGTCAATGCATGTAGGAATTGTTGTACTCATTCAGTTATCCTTGGTGCCCTGCTTTGAAGCTTTTTCATTTCTACTGCCCCCCTGTTTTTTGAGATGCAGGGGCACAACTGCACCCACTATTTAAGGTGTGGGTGGACCATGAACTTTCAGTGTGATATGATGACTTTCTTATTCCATGTTCCTTTCCTAAGAATCCTGCACACAAACTGCTTGTTTTGACTGCGGTCAGACATTCAGTTGGTATTTTCATGGGCCTGTCTAACATACAATGAAGAACTCGTACTGAGTGGTAGTAGGCAACTCTATCGGGCCATGGCTTTATATGTGAAGCTAGGATGGATTTTTTTTCCTACGTGTGTCACTTTTCTTTCTGTAATAGGTGATCATTTTCTTTGTGATGAAAAACAGTCCTCTGATTTTATAGCAAAACAGTGATGTGGCCTGTATGTCTCATGGGAAGATATGGTTACCAAAGTGTTGGACTGTTTTATGAAAATTCTAAGTAATGCCTAAAGAGTGAAAGGTAATGTAAGTGAATTTTGCTGTCTCTAGTGATACTGAAATCTCTTCAAAGTGTCCTTTTTTTTTTTTCCTTAAATGTATGTTGTCAGTGTATTTGGGGAGAGTTTCATTTCTTCAGTTTATAAACCACTACTGAACTTCTAACTAATTCTAGGAAATTGAGCCGGAATGTGGAACCCAACTTTGTCTTCTCTTCCCTCCTGATGAAAGTATTGACTTGTATCAAGTCATTCATAAAATGAGGCACAAGAGAAGAATGCACTCACAACCCCGATCAAGAGGACGCCCATCCCGTCGAGACCCCGTTCGGGACGTGGGAAGGTTAGAAACGTTCTTTGGACTGATAATAGGCACATGTGTCAGAATAACGTGATGGAGGAATGTGATTCGTCAAAGCTTTCGCTGCGATAAAGAAGAGAGAAAATCCTCAAATCAAGCTGCATGGACAAGTTTGTGGCTTCATTGAGGATTTCACATGGTTCCCCGGTCTGTCATATTTCAAGAGGAAAATGGGGATCTTTGCTTTTGCAGAAAAAAGCTCTTAAAGTTCTGTCTCTAGTTTAGACTAGATCATTTATTGAGCTAATGCAATGTGTAATGCTAGCTGTAGGTAAGCTTGGCTTGATTATGAGCAGGCTAGATGGAGAGGAGGAAATATTTATATGCCAAAAATGTGTTAATATCTTGTAAAAGCCTTTTCTTTCAGGTGTGTCTCTGGATAAGCCTTATCAAATATGGGACTTTTATAAGGATCACTTAGAATTTTGCAGAAGATGCCGCCTCATTTTGAGGATAAAATATTTAAGTTATTTTGATATTCAAGAGGAGCATTATTGGGACTGTTTCAAATTGTGTCACCGTGATGTGTTAACCCCATTGCCAAATATTCTCTAACATGTAACCACTGAATTCATACATCTTGCTGAGCTTCTGAAAACAGTAGGTTCTTTCCAAAAGGGATCAAGTGGCCCTTGGAGACCCGGCAACAAACCAAAAAGAATGGCTGTTGCTGTGTCTGTATATACAACCTTTCCAGATGCTGGCAGTACCTGTGGACTTAAAGTATTTTTAGAGGATCGACATGGTTATTGATCACTGCTATATGAACTTAACATCATTTTCCAGAAAAAAAGGGGGTATAACTTGTTACAGAATTGGAGAAGTCTTTGCAAAGAACTGATATTAGCCCTTCTGCCAAACACCTTTTCCCCGTGGTAGCCACTTTGCATACAGACTGATGTATGGTTTGGGCTGAAACCTTTGGTTAAGTTTCCTTTTTGTGGAAACGTCCTGTGGTAGGTAAAGAGCCCCAACAAGAGTCCCTATTTCCTTGAGCTTAAAAAAAAAAAGGACACTGTAACGAGTAGGTAGGAGGAAACCTGGCAGCACCCCCCTATTTTTGGCTTTAAAGGACTGAACACCAAGATGGCTTTTGGAGTTAAGCTAAGAGGTTTCCAGTGCAATAAAGTATATACAAGTGAAGGTTTTGCAATGGACTGCAAACTATACATATAACACCACCACACCTTCTCAAGCCTGCCAGGGCCTCCATTTATGTATGTGGCTTACAGCTTAAAGTCAGTAGTTGGACTACTATATGAACTGTTTCTATCATATTTTATACCGGTCGTAAATGCACTCTCAAAACTACAAGAAAGCGGTATGTTTATTCTTTACACCAGCTTTTATTTTCTTTGATCTGAATTTGCTGTAGATGCAACTGCTTTGGTTTTTGGGCTTTTTGCTCATACTAAAGAATCTGCTTCCATTTTAAAAAGCTTAGTAACTGGGTATGGTGGGCTTTAAAGACTGAGGTTGGGGAAGGGGGGGAGAAGTCACTATTTATAAAACTAAAAGCTGTAGAAGCTTGTTACTCAGCCAGCAAGTTGCACAATAATTAAGCAATTTAAGAAAGTGTTAATGCCTTGTCATAAAGAATTATGCTGTTGGGCAGGGGGAGGGGGGCGGGAATCCCCTGGTTTTGTAGCTGCTTTGTGTTTAGAAACACTTACGTTAGCATTGGAGTCTCCCAGTAATGTTGATGTACCTTGGAGCAAAATAAGCAGCCAGTTGTCAGCTCTTTATTGAGCATAACAGCAACTGGAATGTAGCTTTATAAGGAAGAGCATAGTTCTTACCATCTCTTCAGTCAAAGAGCTGTTTTTATAGAAAAGAGCCCTAATTATTTTAATTATTAGGAAGCTTGAGCGTTACTAAATTGTAAAACACGCCAATGCATTGCTGGTAAATTGCTTAGAACAGAAATTATTAGAAATAATATCATTGGCTTACCCAGTTAGGAAAGTCACAGTGAAAGTTGCAATTTCACAAAGCATGCAGAGTTTTATTTATAAATGTTATGGAAGTAGCTCTTTTATAGAGTTCTTTACCCCATAGCTATCAAATGTGGTAGTCTTCATACCCTCTGACTGCAGTGTTCTGTGAAATTTTTTGTTGTCCAATAGTTTGTTTCAAAATGTAATGTGGAAAGTGTAATGTTAATGCTTAAGTTTGAGTTCGGTTTAGACAAATTTGTTACCTTTTCTTTGGTATGAAGGTACAGTTGGGTAGAGTTCCTTCCTTAACTATCAAAATTCCTGTAGACAGAAAGTAACAGTGTAGTGTATGTAATTGAGCTATTTCTGATTCTTTCAGTTCAGATTTAAAGCTATAGAATATTTTGAAGCAAATAGAATTGAGAATGATTACACTGATATCCTGGGCAGCTCAGACTATTCCTGTGAGGTATTCTGCTGTGACAAATGCTCCAAGCAACCTTGTTTAATCTTTGATATCTAATTTGTGTAGGCGTCGACCAGAAGATTATGATATTCATAACAGCAGAAAGAAACCAAGGATTGACTATCCCCCTGAGTTTCACCAAAGACCAGGTTAATATCTTACTATGAAGATTTGTGTGCACCAATTCACAAGTGTTTTCTCTTTTAGCATATCCTCATTAATTCAAAAGTAAAATATTGCTATAACTGGGATATAAAAATGTGACTTGTTCCAAGAGCTGCCTGCTGCTTTAACCCACCTCTCGCAGAAGTCAGTGACGTTGTTTCACTGGTTTGAGAGAGAGCTGAGTTAACCTAGGCTGAGCCCTTTCTAAGAGCCTTGAATTGTGTACATTGTTGTGAATGATCCTCTAGAGTGCTGTGTTAATGTGGGCACAAGAATAGATCAGACCTACTTGTCAAGATGCTAATCATCAAATGAAAATGTTTGAGAAATTTCCACCTGGGAAAGTCAGCTGAGACTGCCTGACTAACAGCCTCTGTGTGGAGATGATGGTAGACATTCAGTGATGTTTTCAGAAAGAATTTTTTTTACAAGCTTTACATGAGTCAGGGAGGGTGATGTTGCACTGCATTTTACAGGAGGATCTAAAGATGAGTTTGAGAAGGGAAATTTGTTCTCCAGAAATGTTTGCAATGGTAGTGCAGCAACAGTACTGGTTGTAGTGCAGCTATTTTTTTTCTCTTCAGAAAGCAGCTATTAAAAAATGGTAACTTTTAGTCTACCACATTGCACTTGACATCTGTTAGAAAAGCGCATTCCACTATTTCAGTGGTAGAATTCTAAATCTGTTAAGAACATGCCTTCATCTGTCCAGCTTGTCTGCAAAGCCTGCATTCTTTCGTGCAAAAAGTGTTGTTGCTGCTCTCCATCTTTCTAAGACCATTGTTTAAAAAACAGAACAAGATTTTTTTTAAATAATGAAGCTCAGAAGCATGATTTTATTTTAGCGCAAGCATGCCTGGTGTTTTGCACCATTTTACGTAGCTCTTTCAAGTTTACTTCTTGGGATTTACTGAAGCTATGAGAAGTCTTTTCCCTGTAGGGCTTTTCCAGATACCTTTTAGTTTGTTTTAAATTTCCTCTTAGCATTGTATCCAAAACATACTACAAGTCAGCTTTAAGAGTTGCCCAGATGAATACATTCTACTGAATACCCAGTTAGGAAGTAGTAACAGCCACACGCTAACTGCCCTGAGACAGTACTCTTCAAATTCATGTGCATTCCCAATTCATTTGACTAAATTTCAAGTCTTTATTTGCAGTTTCCCTCTTGCCTATTTGTTGGTACTTTGTGCAAATTCTTACGGGTTTATCTATGTCACTTTTTATTAGATTATACTACTTGTCTGCATTGTCTATAAGAAGCTGTAAGTTTTCAGGAGTTATTTTTAAAGTGAGGGTAATGGCGAGTACATGTAATTTTGTAGCTGGCACAAAATGAAAGGATACTTTCTAATGAATATAATTTTTAAGACTGTTGAGATGGTAAATTGAATTAATACTGCTTGATGTTCGAACAGGGTATATAAAGGATCCCAGATATCCCGAAGTAGACAGGTAAGGTGTGTTCATGTTACTCATTTTATGCCCTGATAACTTGTCTGCACGGATAAGTTGGATTTAGTTCTACAAATTTTTATTCCCAACAGACGATTTTCAGGAGTTCGACGAGATGTATTTTTAAATGGGGTAAGTTGTTGCATGCAGATTTTTAGGGAACGTCTCTATTCAGCTTTCTGCACTTCCAAAGAACACTCAACACAAATTTTAATATTACTGTCTTTTATTTTAGTCCTACAATGATTACGTGAGGGAATTCCACAACATGGGACCACCACCACCATGGCAAGGAATGGTTTGTGTCTTGTTGAATTTGATTTTTCTTCTTAGAATACAGCTTCTTTTTGTTTCCCTCTAAAGGAGCCTGGCATATTCAGTGTGCACTCAACTCTTCACTTCTCCGCAATACTACAGCAAATGTATCTTTGCTGTAAAAGTGTAAAAATTTTAGGGGAAAAAGACTGAGAGCAAGTATTTTGAAATTTACTCTCAACAGTAGTCTGGCATTTTTAGTAAGCTCTGAGGAAGTAGCAGAACCCTCCTTTAGCCTAGAAAGGAGGGTGTGATCACATTCTGCATTCTGCTAAATGTTCATAACAATTGGCTTTTGAACAGCAAATGCATCAAACAGGTGGACTTGTTGAAGAGGCTCATGGAATGGGCTGCCAGGCTCTAGCGTTGTGCAGTGGCTTGCTTTTGGCTATGGCAATGAAGCATGCAGGAAAGTGGCAAAATGTTCTGCACAGCCTAAATAAAATAAGTCTTCCCGTATTACAGCCTCCACTGAAAGGCACTTTTTTCCCCAGTCAGATGAGCAGATACATGAGTGTGCATGTAGACAGTTCACTTCTACAAGTTGTGGTTTTGCCTTCATGTCAGGAGAAGTAGTCATAGTGAGGTTATTTTGGTTATATTTAGTAAGTCTGACTTGATTTTTGCATAACTGTAATGAGTCTTTTGGCTCTTGTTTGTACCAGCAATGGGCAAAAAGCAGAACCAGATGTAGAGATGCTCGTATAGCCTCTCATTTTTCTCAGCTGAAACACAGCTCCTTACAACTGAAGGAAGCGAACAAGGTTGTCAGATGGGAAGGAAAACAGTTTTTCAAACACAGTTAAGCCTCCAGAAACTCCCTTTTTTTTCCCTCCCCTCTTCTGCATGCTGTCCAAGTAGTTGTCCTAGAATCCAGCACTTCCACTTACTTTCTTTGTGACAAAAATGCAAGCAAAGATGCTTTAGTACTGTGGCAAAGGAAGACCTTGCTGATTGAAGAAATGGAAGAAATCAGCCAAAATATGTCTTGTTCAAAAAAAAAAAAAAAACTGCTAGCATTTTGTCAAATAATTTGTCTTGCAAAGTCAGTTTTTTAATGAAAAATAGAAACATATTTGTAAGGAATAAGTACGACTTGTTTCTATAAGAGCTCGCTGGTTTGGAACAGAATTCATATTCTATATGCAAAGGTCTAAAATACCCAAAACTGCCACATTAAAGTAGAAGTTTTATGTACAGTATCGTGTTGAGGCAGATGTGGAAGGAAGGGAGGTTGGGGAGAGTGTTGGCAGTATGGAAGGGCTTTGGGGAGAGTGTTGACCAGACTTCTTCAAGCAATGGTAGAGAGGTAGTAAAGCATGCTAGCCTAATGGAAAGTAGTCTGCTGTTCAGTTGGGAGGCTGTGATCAGATACGTCTAGATGCTGTGTTTTCCATCTGAATGGTGCACTCCTTGCGTGCATTCCTTCACTTCAACAAACTTCCTGTAACTTTTTTATAGCCACCGTATCCAGGTATGGAGCAACCACCACACCACCCTTACTATCAGCACCATGCACCTCCACCTCAAGCTCACCCTCCATACTCAGGACATCATCCTGTACCACATGAAGCGAGATACAGAGACAAACGAGTAGTAAGTGTCCACACAGACAGAGGGGATGCAAGTCTGCAGGCCAGAGGAGGAGTCTGGGGTCCAGGGGTAGCCTAACCTGAGCTTTGTTGGCTATGATAAAGAGCATGTTTATGACCTGCATTAGAGTTCCTTGGAAAGATCAGTTGTTTAGATTGACTAGACACTTCCAGCAAATTTGAAAAGCCTTTCTCTCCCTGGTGAAGTAGAAGTGAAAAATTCTCAGACTCTTAAACTGAGGTGTATGCTTAAATCAGCTTCCAGCCTGTCTACCTCTGAATATTTTCATGCTGAAGCCCAGTTCGAATAAGAACATGCCTGTAACCTTGCTTGTGCAGAATTTTGTGTTTGGAAACTTCTTACAGGCATATCAGAAAACGGGGCAGATTATTAAATTTCTGTTAGCTGGCTTGGAAGGCTCCTTAGCTTTCAGGTCTCTTGCTGGTATCTGGCATTTGAACCCCAGATTCTGCACATGGATGCTGGACACTTATTTGGTTGGGTTTGTCTTTCTTTAAATACTGGGCTTTTTGAGAGTTACAGCCAGCCCTATAGAGAGGGAGGGAATTATAATCTGAGAAAGAAAATAGCAGAGCTGTCCTTTCACCACAGCACGACTATGACATGAGAGTAGACGACTTCCTTCGCCGCACACAAGCCGTTGTCAGCGGTCGGAGAAGCCGGCCCCGGGAGAGGGACCGAGAGCGGGAGCGCGACCGGCCTCGAGATAATCGGAGAGACAGAGAACGTGACAGAGGCCGTGATCGGGAAAGGGAGAGAGAGAGGATTTGTGACCGGGACAGAGACAGAGGTGAAAGAGGTAGATACCGAAGATAATCTATCTGGAACCAGTGCTCACTTGAAAAAAAAAAAGCTTGTATTTTTTTGTGTGTTTACAAGTAGTACATTTTATTTTCAGCTGTCTGCTTAAAGTTTGTTGTGTAGAAGGATTTATAATGACCCTCTATTCCAAGCATGCAGTGAACTATGAACTGGAAAAACTCAAATAGGCCAAAAATAAAATACACAAAGCTGACATCCAACTTCATGTTTCTATTGGAACAGAGTTGGAAGCAGCTGAGAATGTAGATATTGATTAATTCTCAATAAGTGTTCATCTACTTAGTGACTTCATTCTAGGTTTTTGAATACTGATGGATAACCGCCTTTTTTTTTTTTTTTTTGCTTTGATGTTTTCTTCCTGTAGTTTCATATGGTTCGATGGGAGAATGCTGCTATCAAGTATGCAAATATTGAAGTATGATTTCTTTTTTTTTTTTTTTGACTGTATGGCAGTGTTGTAGCAGCCTTTTTCCCCCCCCTCTTTCCCCCCCATTGTTTAACCCAATCTGTGAAGTCAAGTGGGTTTTTTTCAGTCTTCAGTAAGGAAAGCAATATTAAGAAGACACTATTGATACCTAATTTTTAGCCTTTTTTAAAAATCTTCCTGTGTTCAGTAACATTTTGGTCAATTCTCTTGTCTAGTCTCTTTCCAAAATGTACACATTGCTCGGAATGTTCACAACCTGCGTGCGTGGAACCAGAAAATATTGCTGTATTCTACATTGCTACCATTTTTTTTTTTATAAAAATAAATTGGTAACTATTGAAATGTTTAAAACTCCATGTCAGGTTTCTTGGTTTTCTAAGCTTGTCAGCTTTGATAGATTCCGGCAGTTCTAGGAAAAGATCCATGTTCAGAAATAGTTCAAATGTTCTTGTGGTAAGTGAAATTGATCTGAAGCCTGAATTTAGGAAAAGGACTGCTGATATAAAAGGTAATTGCATTTCTGTTTCCATAGTGAAGCAGTCAATAACTCCTGCAGCTCATCAGAGTTACTAAGTTATTACATGTTCAGCTTAATTGTATGATCTTCAAGCTGTTGAGAGGCTGTCCTCAGCCACAACATACTTGTCTCAGGAATGTGTTAGTCCTGCAAGATCCAGACTCTCCACATGTCTTCTTTGTAGTGAACACTTGTTATTTCTGTTAAATAGGAAATATTTTAACCTAAATGCCAGTGGTAAAACTGTGAGGGGGGNTTTGAAAGTGTGGGGGGGGGGGGGGGGGAAGTAAAACTTGTAGTGAAAGTTCTTCAGTTTATCCAGCAATTTCCAACTTTCTAAAAATTTTAAGAGTAGCACTGCCTTGGTGGACTTCTTCATAAACTTCTTTCAGTGTCTTCTCATGTAACAAATCCAGACTGTAGTATGTGCGTTAAGCACCTCCAGCTGCACCCCGCTGGGTGCTGCAGCTATTTTTATAAAAGGCAATATAGGACTGGCCATGGTGTGGCAGTTGTGGAAATGTGGTTTTTTGATCTGGCAATAATTTGGGCGCAGTTTATTTTAGCCTACAATCACAGTAAACATCTACATGTGTTAAGCAAAAACATAGACCTCCAATGTGCAAGTATGTTTGGATCCTTTAAGTAGTACAACAGGCTGAATAGGTGTTTGGGTTCCTCAACACAGTTTATTGTGCTCAGAGGGGTATTGCCTGCTAGCTGTAGGATTAGATCAGTCTGTCAGATTTAGAATACATGCTGTGTCCAGTTGGAGAAATGCATCATAGACCATCCCTCATACTTTGATATCTTTCTCTGCATTATATACAGACTCTAAAATGAAGAGCGGGTGTTGGTTTTGTTCGAGTTTTTTTGGGGTTTTTTTTTTTTTTTACTTTTTAAATTCAGTACTAGACAAGCCAAATTTCTCTGAGTAGGTTACAGAAACAAAGCACCTCCTTACAGGGACTGTGCAGCACTTAGTCCAGCTTTTCGCAAGTATCCTGTTTCCAGTGTCCTTTGTTAGCCCTGTCTGACCAATGCCTGTGCAGCGTGCTGGGAGGCTTGCTGGCCTTCTGGCATCCGAACTGGTATCTCAGCAATTGGTTACAGGGGCTCTTAGTGATCAAGCTTGGTGCAGCTGTGCCTAGGGACCCACCTGGCTCTCTGAACAGTTACAGCAACCCCTTTCTGATCTGGGACCTTAGTGTCATGCAGTTCCCCTTTCTATTCACTGTGCATATTCCTGGTTATGGTCCCATCATGACAACAGGAACAGTATACCAGAAATTGCCATGAGATGCAGTAGTCTTCTTGTAACCCCTCTTTAGTTTGGAAAGGGTTCACTTGAGCTTTTGTCCATGATGTAGTATGAAGAGGTTTAAGCAGACATGGAAACATGACAATGCTAATAAAAAAAGTTGATGTGGTGTAAGGAATTTTATTATGTAAACAAATAATCATGTTCTGTTTGAAAACGATTCCAGAGTATTTAAAAATATCAGTTAAAATTTGAGCAGATTCTTTCTTGACTAAGCTGGCACAGCAGTGAAATAACCTTACCTAGAACAGGAGGCCTGAACTAGCAGCATTTTACAGGCATCTTTAACACCTGAAGAAGTACTACATTTACTACCACTTCTATCTGACCCAAGTGCAGCACTATTTTCTCCAACTTTTCAGGCAAGGCAAGTGGCTGTTGCACTGTTCCCACATGAAATGTTACTTCTTTGCAAGTTCCCTCTCTAGAGGTTTTTTAGCATGGCTCAGAGGCGTTTGGGGGTTAGAATGAGCAAGTTCCTGACAGGTGGTTTTCACACCCCTGCAGTGTTGCAGTTGGATTGATGGCCCATGCAGTAGGAATTTCAGACTGAATGGAAAAGATAAGTGGTTCCCAGAAAAGTAATTTTTTGATGGTCTTAGGATTCTAGTCTCCCCTCAGTCCCCAAGTAGTCATTGTATTTGCCACTTGCAGCTCCTGGTTTTCATGATCATGGCCCTTCAGACGGGCGCTTTTTAGGAGCCCATGGTCTTGGCTTCACTGTCCAGTCCGGAGAGAGCTATTCTAACAGGAGAGGATGCTATTCTGACAGGAGAGGAGGCATTTTGGTTGTGAATCAGTGATTGAGCCTGCATTACACTAGAGGAGAGGACAGAGTTAAGATAAGGAGCCTAGTTGCAGACCCACAGTACCACACAGGGCAAGGCTGAATTTATGAAATATACCAAAATATTTGAGATATTTGAAAACTTAAAGCAGCAATTACCATGGCAGGGACCATGTGTGATCAGCTAAAATGGTCCCAAGGGATAAAGCAACTATAATGCAGTTTTGTTTAGACCAGAAGGAATTTTCTGGCTAAGCAAGCAGCTCTGCCCCACAACAGCTTTGTTGTGGTGCATTCATGATATGCCCAGCTTAAAGCATATCCTAATAAACTTGTTCACCAAAGAATGTGCATAAATGCCTTGCTGAATCAGCCTAGGAGAAGAAAACTGCTGATGAGAACAAGATGTCTAGTCTTTCTTCCTCTTTGCAATCCTGCCACATCTTCTACAGCAACATAGGCAGCACTTGAAAAGAATGAAGACAACAATGGCTGTACAGGTGAACAAGAATGCCAGAACATCCAGGGAGTGGTACTGGTACCAGGTGAGATTGTGAGCGGCTGGTCTCAAGTGCTTTGCTCCTTTGTGACGCATGACAAATTCAATCCAGAAAACAGCTCTGTCCAGAGGCTTAACAGGCTGGTCATGCTGTATATTGGATAACTTAAGAGCATTTTCCTTATAGCTGGGGAAAAAAAAAGAAGAAACCGAAGAGATTTCTCACTTATTCCTGAAAAAAACCATTCAGCACCTGGCAGTGCTCTTGAAGGTAGACAGCCTTGCTTTTACTTTCATTAGTCTTATTTAAATATATTTGAAACTGGTCCAATTTATTCCTGTATGCATAAAATTGGGTTAAGAATAGTCATAGAGAAAGCCAATATTTTGCAAAGAAAAGTTACTCAAAATTTTTCAAGATAGTCCTTTAAAAAAGGCAACATGGAAACATTTGCAGCATTTTCTGTTCCAATAGAATAGTGTGCTGATTTGGGCTGGAGTTAACTCTTAACTTTCTTCATAGTAGCTGTTAGTAGCTATGTTTTGGATTTGTGCTGGAAACAGTGTTGAGACAATAGGGATGTTTTCCTTACTGCTGAGCTTATACTGAGGCAAGGTCTTTCTGGCTCTCACACAACCCCACCAGCGAGGAGGCTGGGGGTGCACAAGGAGTTGGGAGGGGACACAGCAAGGAAAGCTGATCCCAGCTTACCCAAGGGGATCCCAGATCATATAGTGTCATGCTCAGTAATAAAACTAAGGGGAAGGCTGCGGAAGCCACATGTACCAGCTGCCATCCAGGCTGTTATAGACCACCTCCACTATGGCTGACTCCCTCACATACTAGATACCTCCATCAGTGCTCATCCATTTGCTTCAGGAATTTGCAAGCTCTTACTTGAAGGAGCACCCATCTTTCACACTTAACAGGAGTTGCTGCTAAAGACTGAGAACTTCTGCATTTTTTCCAATCCCTTTTTCAGTGGCCTTATCCTTAGCAAGGGCTCCCAGCTGCCAGGCCTCCTTATCCTCTTAAATCCTGACTGATAGCAATATCCTTAGGTTACCATACCTAAGTCGGGGTAGGAGAAAGAATTGTTTTGACTACAGGCAGAGAAGACTTAATAAAACTATAATTGTCATTCAGAGCCTCCAAAGGATTTACAGTAGCAGAGAACTGTCTCAAAAGCTCCTCTGAGCTTTCCAAGTACTGTTTTTCTCAAAGCACTCATAAAATGTAGAATAAGGAAAATCAAATTACTGATCTCTCCTTTTTGAGAAATGCTGATTTCTCAGAAATGAAAGATAGTTTTCATCTGAAACCCAAACTTCAGCTACTCTGCATTTTCCACTCCCAGAAGAGCCAGCAGAATTTCTATCAGCAGCCCAGGATTTTAATAACCTCAACCTACTGTAAGGCAAGAACAAAACTCACGTGGAATTGTGAATGACTGTGTTCAGTGCATCAACCAGGTCCTGTGTCTTCATTGTGTTGAAATCCACCTGAACTGCAGCTCCTTTTGCTACCATGTGAGCAATGTTGTCATGCTGGTCGGCAAACATGGGAATCCCAACCATTGGGATCGCGTGGTAGATGGCTTCATAGAGCCCATTGGTCCCACCATGTGTAATAAAGGCCTTTGTCAAGGGATGGCCTGGAACAGGGAAGGAGAGGTGTGTGTTACAGCAACTCTGACAGACTGCATTCACTGGGATATGAGCACTGCATAGAGGGGCCTGTGCACTGCTAGAGAAGGGAACAGCCCTGAGCTCTGGATCAGCAACAGAGCTTGCATGTTTAGCTTCCACACAGTCATTTTAATACAACATGTGAATCAGCAGGTCCCTCCAGACTACCCCAGAGTTACTTCAGCCCTTCTGCTCTTGTGCAGTTCTAGCTTTCATACTGTATCAGGTTCAGAACAGCCCCCTGCTTCAGCCTTGCTTGGGTCAAGCATTTTGAAGAATGAACCCTGGAGATGAACTGCAGAGGCCAAATCCAGCTCCAGAGTACATCTCGACTTCGGTATTTACTCCTGCCTACAGGTGCTTTCGAGCCCTTCCAGACAACTGCCACTAAGCTCCGTACGTCAGAGCCTTTTAGGAAACTAAGGCTCCCAAGAGCAAAGCTCTGCAGCTTAAGCTGTGAAAGGAATTTATCCACAAGCGTTACATGGTTCCATTGCCTGAATTAACCATTCTAGTGGAAAAACAAAGGAAACAGTTTTTCCAAGGGTGCAATCCATCCCAAATAGAATCAGTCTCACCAAGCAGGTCATTTTGTGGTATCCAGTCATAAATCCTGGTGTTGGAGCCCAGAGTTTCTGGTTTTTTCCCTTTGTACCGCCAGAGGACCTTGAACAAAGGAAGGATAAGATAAACATGGTGCATGTGATGTGCCTTTCTGTATTACATGTAATTTAGGGCTTTATCTCAAACCCACATACCTTTTCCCAGTAATTCAAATAGCTTTGGCTCTAGTTGAGCTCTTTGGTTATTATGTGCTAATTAGTAAAATGCATGAAGTGATTTTTGTATTTTGGCCTGTAGACACACCTCCACGTCATTTGGTCCAGAGGAGGTGAAACACCAGAATTCCCCATGAAGTAACTCAGCAGTCTGTCTTTCTGAGAGAGAGCCCAGCTTCCTGGCTGTATCACATCCAGCAGGGATGCAGGTAAAGAACAGGCCATTCCAAATATAAAAGGCTCACTGAGAGAAATGGGAGTGAAAAAAACAAGGCAACTTGTTTTAGGCTTGAAAAGAAATTCACCTTTTGTGGAAGCTGGCTGAGGGCTTTGGCAATCACATTACTTTTTTCATCACTTAGGTTGTAGACCATCGACCCAAGAGTGAATACGATGACACCATGTTCCCTTGAGCTCTGAACAAATTCTTCCATTTCCTAGGAGAGGCAGAAAACATACCAGGGGTAGTTACACAATGCAGATTACACAGATTTCTGTGAATAGAGAGCATAACCTTTTCAGCTTATTAAGGAAATGATGGTGGTGTGAGCGCCTCCTGACAGAAGGGCCTGACAAAGACCTGACCCTGTGGAAAACAGTCAGTTTCTCCACAAGGAGGAGCAGGACAAGTTGAGACAGGTGACAGATGCTTTGTCTTTTTGAAAGCAAGTTTCAGGATACATTTCAAGCAGCAGGAATGAATCCTGGCACTATCATGAGCAGGCCATACATACCCTGTGACACCCTCCATAGGATGGTCATGGTTCTGGATTTTCCTGGAACAAGTACTTTGCATAACATAGCTCTGCTGAAAACTGAGAGGGTGTTTCAGCATCCTGATCACAGATTCACTGAGTTGGTGCTGTCACTTTGTTAGTCAGACAGTTCTCATTTCTTACAACACACCACATAGCTCAAAAGAATTTCTACAAATCAGAGCACTAGCTTTTCCTGTTCCTTTTATTAGCGTCACATGAACTGGAGCAGTAACATGCAAAAGAGAATGGTTATCCATTTTCCTCAAGCTCAACCACTGCTACAGGGGAGTGGGAAGAGAGTTGGAAGGTTTCTTTTAGTAGACAACTTGCTCTGAAGATGGCCTATATCTTCCAAGGCTCCTACAGGAATGATAATCTACACCAGAGCTGCTTGTGTTGTTCATCTTCAGTATTTGGGAGTTTCAAATTCCACCAGAATGCTTCAATTCACAGCATAGTACAGGCTAGAGATGCTCAGTGTTTTACTCCCTTTAAGATGTCTTAAACTAAGGTACAATAGAAAAAGTGTTTATCACTCATCTATTTCTGCAAGTTTTGACCCCATTTTACCTAAAGAATTTGTCTTGTCACCGTGCCTTTTGGCATCAGGTATTTCAGTGTTATCATGGGCTGCCAAGCCTTTATCTTAGAATTAAATCTTACACTTAAGTGCCTTGAGGTAGTACCTATCTTTCCTAAAACAGACACTGTTTTACCCCATGCTGACATCAGCTATCCTTTTTTAAGACAGCAGACTGTAAACTCAGCCCTCAGTTTGCACAGGTATGGACAGATGATAAATAGTTCCATGCTCCCCAGCAGCACCAGAGCGTCTCCTTTAAGAATGAGCTTTCTCAGGACATGGCTTGCATGGTTGATCAGGGAGAGAAACAGTCTGTAACAAACCAGCCAATGGCAGAACAAAGTTGGGATACCTTTGGTAATGGTTTTGCAGGCTGGCAATGAAGTCCTCCCACAAACTCAAAGTTGGGCAGCAAAGGGCGTGGAAATTCGAAATCCCAGTATGTTCTGATTAACCATATCTCTGCTTTCCCCATCGTCTCACACAGGGTTGTGGGCCTTCCTGTGGACAAGGTACAAGACATTTACAACATGCCACGGGAGTGACCTTGTTTGCTCTAGATTGCGAAACAGAAGCCTTATCTTTGTCTTTTGGCACTCCCAATCAGTGTAGTTTATCAAACCATGCATAAAATGAAAATGTACACAAATCTGGACCTATTCCTTGCCCTGTCCTGTGTTCAGCTTTAGCAAGTGGCCATGAGCAAGGCAATACAATCTTTAAAAGGATTTTGAACCTTCAGGATTGCTTTAGAGCAGAAGAGGTTCTTTACAAGCAAGAACCGTTTAATATCTAATATAGAAGTGCAATTCTTGTAGTGCTGAAAGACTTCATTACCTGTGCTTGTAATAAAAACACACTTTGGGGAAGAGAACAATCACACAAAATTTAGTTCCAAATAAAAAATGAATGAATCACAAAGTGATGATCACCTGTCAGGGAGGAGAAAAGTTTAAACAAAGTTCTGTAGCATTTTTCAAATGGTGACTCATTTAGCGGCTGCTTTGACAACAATAAAAGACAAGTACAGACATCTCTAGTTTTCTTGAGGACTGGGTCAGCTGCTTCTGACACATATTGGGAAAAATTGGCCAACTCCACAGAAACTTCTAATGTAATTTTATGCAAAATCCAATGTTTCTAGAAATCCATCTGAAAAAAATATCTTAATAGTAATCTAATGTTTTATAGCTTCCCATTTGGAAAAATAAATATTCTTAGGTACATGTTGCAAGTTGTCTTTGCAGTATTTTCTCCACAAAGTGAAACTGGGGAGTAAAAGGGTTAGAAGTATTGATAAATTCCAGCCTAATGCAAGTAGGAATCAAGCTAAATAAGCTGCAAGATAAAAATTATCTGTAGGGCATCTTCTTATACTACTTGATAACTATAATAATCTACACCAGTAATTTTTTCTTTATATGTAAATTAAAGAGCAATGAGTCAGTTACAAAGTTTCTGAAGTGAAAATTTAAGTCTGCATTACAAGTAGTGTGATACAAAGGTGTCATTAAGTCTTTATGTGGTATTAAAAATATCAGTCCAGGGAAAAGGTACTGGTTTTCAGAGCACAGAGGCATTCTGTGCAAATGCAGGAAGAGATTGGACAACAACAGAAGAGATGCCCTTGTGTTTGCTGTCCACTCGTTATCTGCCTAAACTTAGATACCCTGGACAAGATTCAAAGTCCATTGAACTAAAAGGTCTCTTTAATAGACTTTGAGTCATGCCTGAGTTGTACTACGTTGGAACAAAATTTTCAGGTATGTTTGTAGTTCAAACTCTGAATGGTGGATGAAAGGGAAAGGTGACAGCATTTATTGTTTGAGAATCTAAACTCACACTCAACATCCTGCGCTATGCACAGTTGCAAGATACTTCAGGATTGCCACCTCTGCCGGCCTTTGAGAAAGAGTATTTTGAGACAACAGCATTGAGGTCCCAGAGCATTCAAAAGGCACAACCTATGCAAGAAAAGAAACCACTCAACAGCTGCCTTACCTAAGACATTACTGTAGTACCCATCCCATTCATCTCGCCAAAACTTCAAGAAAAATAAATCTGTGCAAAAGTAAAAGAGGAAGTTCTGTAGTCTTTCCATAAAGGACATCTGGTGTGTCAGCCCCATTGTGCTAGCAGGCACATAGGAAGGTGGGGATGGGAGCCCACCGCACAGCCGCTCTACCACATTTCCATCAGAGAAGCGGAAGCTGTAGACAAAGGGGATCTCCAGGATTTCTGCTACAAGCTCCCCACCTACAGACAGGGGGTCAGCGATCAGAATATCAAACTTGGCCTGCTCCAGCTTTGCTATCAGGCGAGAGTTCATCACCAGGGTGTCACAGATCTGCTTTGACATATTGGTAAAGACCTCGAGTTGCTCTTTCATCGTCCACATGACCTCCCAGGGGAAGAGATTAGCAGCTTCATTCATCCAGAAATTGAGGAAGTCGTCCATTGAGGCATCCAGGGTCTCCTGGCTAAAGGGGACTTGCAGGACCTCAAAAGTGAAAGGGGAGGAGGTGTCCTGGTAGTTGATAAGCAGATTGCTTGAGGGCACCAACACAGTCACTTCATGACCCCGGAGAACAAGCTCTTGCAGAAGCACTTTCACATTGATCCAGTGACTGGCATCGGTGGGCCAGACCACCACCCTCCCACAGAAACCAGTGCTGCAGCAGCATGCGTAGGCCCAGAGCAGCCAGGGGAGCTTTGGCCTCAACATCTCAGCATTCCACCTACACCTCGTCTGACCCAACTGGAAGCAGTTCACTGCTTCATTGTGCAAACACTTTATAGCCAACCAATTAAAACCCGCATCCGTTTGGTCATTAGACTGGTAAACGTGACAAGATTGGCAAATGTTGCAAGAGGGAAGGTCACACAAAACAACACTCATGGGAGGACTGGGCAAGCAGCAAATCCCATTCTGGGGTGCCCTGCAGAGCCACAGCTGATCTTAAAGTTACAGCAGCTCCTATTTGCTCACCACAAAGTGCATTTTGCAGCATGTGAAGACCAGAAGCCTTTTCCCTGTGTTGTGGTTTAATCTTGATAGGCAGCTAGGCACCACAGAGCCTCTAAATTTCCCACAGTAGGAGGAGAAAAGGAAGGGGAAAAGTTAGAAAACTCATGGATTGGGACTGAGACAACTGAAGGAAAAAAAAAAAGGAATGAAAAAAAAGAGCAAGAAAAGCAAGTGATGCAAAAAGAACAGATGCTCACTACCAGCCAGCCAATGCCCAGTGAGTCTTTGAGAAACAGCAGCCCTGACAAACTTCTCCTCCATATCTTTTATTTTGTTGAGCACAAAATCATCATGGGCGAGGGTATCCCTTGGGTGAGTTGGGGTCAGCTGTCCAAGCTGTATCCCCTCCCAACTTCTTGTGCATCCCCAGCCCCCTCACTGGTGGGGTGGGGTGAGAGGTAGAAAAGGCCTTGACACTGTGTAAGCGCTGCTCAGCAGTAATTAAAACATCCCTGTGTTATCAACACTGTTTCCAGCACAAATCCATCATGCAGCCCATGCAAGCTAACAAAACAGGTATTGCACACAGAGCCTTAAATGCTAAACCCCACAGTTCACAATAAAAAAAGACACCACAAGATCCAAATAGCTCTGAGGCTTACACAGGAGACACCAAACTGTGCTTCAGCCAGCACAAGATTTTCTAGTCTCTGTCACCATAACATGATAAGCAACACAAACACACAGCTGGTACTCTTAAGAGTAGGATACCTTAACAGCTTAGCTCTCTCAGCAGAATTACACCTTACTAGTGAAATATAAATAAAAACACTTTAAAGTCTCATATTGAAATACCCATTTTATCTCCCCACCAGCAATGCATATATGTTTGGCCTGTTTCCTTTTAAGCATTACTATAATTGCCTAGAGCAAAAATGGGAAATAGTTATACAACTATTATTAAAAAAAATTTTTAAACCACTTACAAATAAATACAACTATCATCTAATAGGTTTTAGACACTTTCAGAAAAGCAAAGAATCTCTGTGGAGGGCCTTTTATCACTGTGTATTGGGGCTCATCTGATCTCCCCTGACTTTTAAAGGTCCAGAGGAGGATATTATCTCTCATTTTGGGACAAGGTAGCAAGCAAAAAGTGTGCTAGGGGAGAAGAAGTGCTAGTGTTTGGTGGGTATATAGTATTTTACTGTTCTTAGTGTTTGTCATGATTTATCTATGAATATGACTAATGAGCTCTGTTTCAAGCGCTTTAGCACTGTTTTACATATCCTGGAAGAACCTGTACAGACTTAGCTCTATCAGTGTAGCAGGTCAGGATTAAACAGGCAATGTTTGTACTTGCCTGGATTGTTTGTCTTGACACAGCAATTTTGAAGGAAGGAGAGTGAATCTGGGGCTTTCTTGCTCCTGATTTGTGCCTTAATCTCTCATCTCTGGGTAGTTACTCTTGTGTGTACAGCAGATGTAATTTCTGGAAAGAGAGCAGCCTTACCTAAAACTTCACTGTAGTATTGATCCCAGCTTCCCCAGATAACGTAATGAAATATGAAATCCTGCAGAGCATAGCTGAGGATGTTTTTTAGCCTTTCCCAGAAAGTCATCCTATCTGTTAGGCTGGTTAGGGTGGTTGGTACGTAGGAAGGAGGTGCTGGGAGTGTTCCACAGAGCCGCTCCACCGTGTTGCCCATGGAGAACCGGAAGGTATACACAAAGGGGATACCCAGCTTCTCAGCAACCAGCTCCCCACTGGGTGACAGTGGGTCTGCCAAAAGGACATCAAAGGCAGATGCCCTCAGTCTTTCCATCAGGGCCTCATTCTTCACAACTCCATCACAAATGATTTTGGTTATGTTCTTCATCTGGTGTATCTTTTGAGCTATCTTGTAAGTACCTTTCCAGATAGGTAGCTCTCTCTCCTCGTAAAAAAAAAAATATAAAATTTCATCCATTAAGTCAGTCATCTCCTTTTTGGTGATCGGCACCTCAATCACCTCAAACTGGAAGGGTGAGGGCTCTGTGGGATTGATGATGAGGAAGCATGAAGGCAGCAGCACGGTCACCTCGTGGCCCCGGACCACAAGCTCCTGTAGTATGTGCTCCATGTTCAGCCAGTGGCTGTTGTCAGCCGGCCAGACCAACACCTTCCCTCCGGACCCCCAGCCCAACATGGCCAGCAGCCACAGCATGGCCACATCCTTCCCTGCCATAGCCTGCCCTGTGTGGCAATGCTCCGTGGCCTTCCGTCCGCAGAAGCTGCTGCGCTCCCGAAATGGGCTGGGCATGCGTGACACTGCCTTGATCCTGAGTGCAAGGAGCTAAGTGTGGGCGGTGTGAAATCATGTACTGCATCATAGCATGTTTAATATTATGTTTTCCTAGGGGACGAAAAAGGTGACTGGCACCAGCTGGCACCCTCTGGTGGTAAACAGCTTGCTGAAGCTGGAAGATGTGATTCCTCTGGAGCAGCAGGGAGAACCGTCAACCCTGGGGGGCTCAGTCCAGCGAGGATTGTATCCTGTTGGTAATCCAGTCCCTCCTGCCTGTCTAACTACAGTCTCTTGTTTGGTAGGAGGGGTGGCTTTTTATTCTTCTGGCTCTTTGAAACACAGCTGGGTAGGCAACAAAGGTGTTCACTGACTGTGTGGGCACCCTTTTGCCTTTATAAAGCCGCTGAGCATCCCTTTAGAACACACTTAAAATGATGATCCAGGGCTGCAGCCAGAGTTGCATCTCGAAGTGGATGAAACTACACAGCAAATGACTCTAGTATCAGAGTAATTCCTCATGTGAACTTGCCTCTTCCAGAGCATGCATTGTGAGAGACCAGGAGAGGATAGTGCAGGCTTCCTGCCTGCCACTAAGTGCCAATTATGCACTATAAATTGAACCAGAAAATCCGTTAAACAGTTTTATTTATATGGTTCCTCCTGATGTGCAATTAAGAAATACTGTAAGTTCTCTTTTCTGTGCTAAAAATCATTATTACAGGGTTTCTGCCCAGTGCTGTTACACAATGGTTTCCTAATGTTGTTGTCCAAGGCTTTTGGTATGGTTTCCATGCTGCCTAGAGCATCCTTTCTGGGACAAAAATGCAGGTGATGCAAACAGCTGGACTGTGAGAAGCCAAGCTAAGATACCTCATCTACTGTACACGACACCAGCTTGGTGTACTTGTGGAGTCTTGCAGCTTGCAGGTATTTGCAGGCAAATGAACTCTGAGAGATTTGCAAGAGGTCTTTCTGAAGAGCTTGATGTGAGGGTAGTAGAAATTACATGTGATTAATAAGAAACGTATTTTTCTTCATAATCACTCAAAACAGTCAGAAGAAAAGCCTGCAGAGAAGGACTTGTTTTCACTGTTTGCTTGTGGGTGGGAGGGTATGTTCTAAATAAAACTTGTTTTGTGCAGAGAGAATTGGTTTTATATGACCAGTGACATAAGTGAAGTCTATTATAAAGCCACAGTGCACTTAAGTATTGCTACTGAGGGTGGCAAGGCTGGCTTGTAATTCACCAGCTCCCCCCTCCTTGTTATGGTCCTCTGGATGAGGAAAATGGCTCTGTTCTTGGCTGCTTTCTGTGCAAGGAGTCACCCTTGCTGAGCGCCCTGTATGCTGTGGAAGTCATATCAAACTCCACACTAAAATTAATTATGACAAAAGTCAATCCATCAATTGGGATGACCCTGATCCTGTCTCAATGCAATGGCATAGAAGCACAGCACCCTGACTGATGGTGGCTCATGCCTTTTTTAGGGACATAATGACAAACCTCTTGATGACCCATCCCTTGACTTCGTAATCCTGCCAGGTTCCTAACTCTGCAGGTCATAAGGATGAACTCTTTATAATAAGAAGTGAAGTATCAGAAGGCTTACCTAAGACCTTGCTGTAGTAGAAGTCCCAATGTCCCCAGTAGCTCTGGAAAACATAGTCTTGCACGTGGTAAGACACAAAGTTTTTTACTCTCTCCCCAAAGGACATGCGGTCAGTGAGCTCAGACAGGGCTGCAGGCGTGTAGGATGGTGGGGTTGGGATCTTGCCACAGTGCCTTTCCAGAGTGAAGGCTGGGGAGAAACGTAGTGAGTAGACAAAGGGAATGCCTAGTTTGAGAGCCAGGAGTTCCCCACAGGGGGTCACCGGGTCTGACAGCAGCAGGTCAAAGCCAGACCCCTGCAGACGAGCTATCAGCTCTTGGTTGGTCAGCACTGCATCACACATGAGCTTGTTCATCTCCTGCCAGCCTACAGAGAGCCTTCCTAGCTCCTTGTAAAAGTTCCAGAAGGTCAAGATGGTTGGCCTGTTGTTGAGCCAGAGATCCACTATTCCATTAATCAGGCTCTCGGGGACATCCTTCTTGAAGGGCACATTATAGGTCTCAAACTGCTCCGTGGCCTTAGGCTTGGGTTCAATATAGAGGGTGGCATTGGATACCAGGATGGTAAAGCTGTGCCCGCGGCGGATGAGCTCCTGTATAATTACATTCATGTTCAGCCAGTGGCTGCCTTCTGTTGGCCAAACCAGTATCTTCCCACAGAAGACAGGCCCTAGAAGAGCAACCTGAAAAAGGAGCAGCTGGAGGTATTTGTTTGAGCCAGTTGTTTTCATGGCCATGGCAGAGCCAAGGGTTAGATAGTCTGGGAATTTTCCCTTCCAGTTGGGCGTGCTGCACCTCTGTGTTGTGTTTGATGTCTCCTTACTAGCACTCTTAGCAGAAGCGAGAGTTTCCTGTTGCACAGGTAGTGCCTTTATAACTTGTATTTGGTCTGAGCTCTGAAAAGAAAAAAAAAATGTTTGGTGAGTCACTTTTCCCCTTCTGCCTTCTACCCTGTTAGTCTCCCCCTGAGAGAGCTCCTTTCCCTTGCTAGGAGGATGACAGAAATCCTTATTGCTGTCAAAGCAGCCAGTCCCCTGGATGCCAGCTCTGAGACTAAAACAAATCCCTTGTCATGAACTAGTGATGCCAGAAGCAGGCCAAGGAATGAGAGGCCACAGGGCTGGCTTGGAAGTGGCATCTTTTGTCACAGTGACATGCTAAAAGTGCTGGTATTTTCTATCCTGAGAGAAGTCAAATCCTTCATTTGGTTGATGATAATAATGCATGCAATAATAACATGCAATTTGTTCTCCTAAGTTACCGGTAGCTTGCAACTGCTCCCAGACAACTTTTAACACAGGGAGTCCATTGCTACTGCCTGTGGCACATCACCACCAACCTGGTCATGTTGTGGGCTCAGTTCAGGTGTCTAAACATGGGCCTGGGCCTCTTCTGGGCCCTAAAGGTGCTAAAGAGCAAAACCTACATCTTCTGGGACGGCTCTCACTTGGAAAGTTGTCCCTTGAGTATAAACACCATGCCTGGAAGCAGCTCTTTAACCACCTGGAGCCAAAATGACATCTAAAACCCACGCATATAATGATACGCTCGATCCAACACAATTTGGGGAACAAATGCCATGCAGCAAAAAACTCTTACCTAGCAGAGTCTTCCAAGGTACATAAACATTGTGCTCTGAGTTGCAAGGTGCAGTTTGCTGCACCGGTTTGCTTCTTTTCCTTGCTTCTCCCCTCCTCTGTGCCTGGGCTGCTCCAGTGGGATTGGTTATCAGGCAGAAGGAGCTTAAGTTACCCTCTGAACTGGACTTTCCAAAAGGAGGAAGTAATAAAATACGGGATAATGGCAACAAGGCATGTATATGTTTGTTCACTGCTTTGTTAGGCTCTGGGAATTTAATAGTTGAGGTGGTCTTGCCGTTGCCAGGATATATTACCATGTTTTACAGAGCCAGGTTCTCAGGAGGACTTCGCATCCTAGAGATAAGAAATATGGTGTCTGACTGCTAAAAAGACTTTTTTACTCCCTTTAGGGTCCCAGGTGGCAAAACAAAATTATTTGTTAGGTAGTAGATTTATTTACAAACTGTCAACAGGAACAAAGAGTGAATCTTGTGGTTTGTTTGCAGAGGTTTTCAAAAGTCGGTGCTGTCTATGTGAGTTTCCAAAAGTTGTTATGTTACCTGAGTTGGCTTTGTGGCCCTTATTCCGGAGATCTAGGCAAGTGTTTAATAACCTGAAAATATAGGAATCTAAAGGTGCATCTCAATGATTTTTAAGTATTATCCATAATATTCAACAGGGCTTTTTCTAAACCCTCAGAATCCAGGACTATTATGCCAGCATGTTTCAACAGTAATTTGACCTTACAGCCAGGAATTTCACTACAGTCTCTCCACAGACCTTTGTATCCAGAGTAAGATTTTTTTTTTCTGGCTAATTTAGCTTATTTTGTGAAGTCCTATAAGAAACTTAAAGTTTTTCCAGCAACTATGAAAAGGCCATGTTCATGTGGGCTAGAGCAGATCACAGAATCATAGAATATCCTGAGTTGGAAGAGACCCACAAGCATCATTGAAATCCAACTCCTGGCCCTGTACAGGACAGCCCCAAGAGTCACACCATGTGCCTGAGAGTGTTGTCCAAATGCTTCTTGAACTCTCTCAGGCTTGGTGCTGTGACCACTTCCCTGGATAAAAACTTAGATGGGAATTTGTTTTTTGTTTCCAACCCCTTAGTATCAAATTCCTCCATAGCATATGAGAGCTATTGCTAGGGGAACCAAAGAGTTAAATTTGTCTTGTTTCCATGGCCAGCTCTAAAGATGATGCTCAGATTACTCAAATCAGAGAAGACAAGCATTTTGAGAGGATTAAAGAACAAAATCCAGCAAATGAGAGAGAAAGGGGGCAGAAGAAAGTAGATGGTGTTAAGTGCCTGTATTTCACACATCTAACATTACTAGTAGAAGTGCTGCCAACAGTGATGCAACCTCCAGCCTTGCTAAAAAACAACAGGGTTTTCAAGGCTAAGGCCCTCATGCAAAAGTTAGGCAATGCAAACTCATGTTTTCCACACACGGGTCTCTTCGCCATTGTGCTGGCTGGCTGGGGGTTGTGGTGTGCATGGAACTTTGATCTTTGATTTCTAGAAAACCTCAGTGCCAGCTAGCATCTCAAAAATTCGGGGCCAGGGTGAAAAAGGGAAGCTTTTGCCCTGAAGAAGCACCAAATGACTCAGTGCTTTCCCTTTCACTTAATGCAGGGAAGCAGCTTCTGGTCTGAAATCAGACTTCAAAGTCTTGACTTTTTTTTTTTTGGGGTGGGGGGGGTTGGGAAGGGGAAGGAAGGTTACTAGATTGGGAAAATTTCAAAGTTGGCTCATCCCTGAGTACACGCAGAAGTGGCAGGATTGAGCAATTCTGCGAAGTCACGTGTGTGTGCTCAGTAAAAGGCTTGTAATCCCCAGGGTATAGGGAAACTCCAGCAAGTTAGCGTGATGAAATAGCCTCGCCATGGCCATCTTTCTTGAATAAATTGTATCTCTATACCTCTGCACTGTTACTGCAGGATGAAAACACCAGGGGCATTGCACTTGGATTTTTTGATTCAGTTTAAGATTTTATGAACTCTCTTCACTGCTGCTGAAATGCTGCAGGGGCAGCTTGGCATGTAAACAACAGACACCAGGGTGGCTGGCAGTGGAGCCATTTCCACTCTGCAAAGCCAAAACAATAAGAAATAAGAGAAGGTTCAGGCCAAGCTTGGTGTCCCTGCTAGGAATCTGCATTGTTGGAGAATAGGTGCTGCACCCTCTCCTTGTCAGCTCTACAGTGAGGAGCAGCAGCAGACTTGTCCAAGCTCCCTGCAGATGTGGCACACTGCTGTCTTGCCAGCATCTGTCCAACCTCCCAGGGAAAGGTGCATGCTGTGGGCATGGGCAAATCTGCAAATCCTAAGCGTATAGACATGATGGGACTCATCTAATAGCTCACCAGCCCAGAAAGGAGGGTTGCTCTCTCTATCCCATCTTTTTATGCATGTTTGCTCTTTGTGCTCCCAAGGCAAGCTTTTCCCTGTGACTTTCCCAGTCAGCCTGCCAACGATTTGTATTAGTGGGAGAATTTGCTGCTGGGGCAGTAAGTAGATGGGCAAAGACCTGGCAGGCTACCATGGCCAGGGCAGCCCGGTCACCTGGCACTGTGCCTGCTCGGGGAGCGGCAGTGATAGCACCAGAGCACAGACCAGAGGTCACCATGGCCATTGCTCCACCCACTGCTGGGGACAGGGGTCCCGACTGTGGGGACAGGAGCACACCCAGAGCCCCAGCAAGGGCAGGGGTGCCCACAGTGTGCCAGCATCACCCAGACCAGCACCTCTCCCCTATTGCAGCAGGTCAGAGGAAGGATTAGGGATGCTGGTTGCACCCAAACCCAACATACCCCAAACCCCCCACCCTGGACCCTGCAGCACGCAGCTCTGTGCAGCTCTGCATGGGCAGAGCATCCAAAGTGCACCCCAGGACACCCGTCTCACCTAAGACCTGCTGCTCTGCGCCAGGAGAGTGACGCTGGGACGGTGACACAAGGAGGGTGACGCTGAGAGGGTGACACCAGCAGGGTGACAATGGGAGGGTGACTGCAGCAGTTTTTATGGGCAGAAGCAGGGAGGCGAGGGCAGTAATGTTTGCCAATGTGTGGCTGCTGGGAGGGAGGAGCGAGTGCCGGGAGAAACCGGCAGCCACTGACCTGCAGGCAGAGCCACAGTGGACATCTCCAGCCCCACCAGTCCTTCTCTCCCCCACAGGTCCCAGGCTGCATCTCGCTGTGTGAGGGTGGGGAGGACACCTCTCACTGCCCACACCCACCCAACACCTCCCCTATATGCAGTTTTGCCAAACCCCTCTGTGATCCCGTGAGCTGCTGCTGGCAATCCCCCCACCACAGCGGGTGAGGGGTGGCACCTGCTTATCCCCAACCCAAGAAGGTGACAGGAGCCCGCACCAGGGGGACAGCTGGGTTGGGATCAGCACAGGTTCAGGGCAGTGAGCACCCATGGCAAGGTTAGGGAGCACATTTTATTTCTCTCCAGCAGTCCCAGGGGAGAGGAAGGAATGGCAGCAGTGCCATCACAGCACAGGGCGGATTTGGGGAGCGTCCGGCAGTGTCCCCTCAGATCTGAGTGCGGAAGCACAGGTCAGTGCCTGACATCTTCTGTGCATAGTCCTGGTCAAAGCGCTCGTTCTGGGCCACGGTGAAGTGGTTCTTCCAGTCTCCGGTGGTGCCTGTGGCCGGGCGAGATAGGGCTCAGCAGGGGCCGGGGGGGACAGTGCGCCGGAGGCCCCCCCGAGCCGCTCACCTTTGCGCATGAAGGGGGACACGCCGTGGTCCATGAGGTCGGAGGGCACCTTGCTGTAGTTGGTGGCAGGGTTGTCCCGCATGACCTCGAAGGACGTGTGTCGGGTGATGGTGTCCAGCACCGCCTCCGGCAGATCCCGCCCCAGGAACTGGGCCACCTTGGCAATCTCCCGGCGGAGGTCCTGTGGGACACAGGCCAACGCTCACCCCTCCTGCCACCCCCAGACCCCACACCACCATCCACCCTGCCCCATCACCTCCTTCAAGTCCTCGTAGAAGAGGTAGAGAATGGGGTGATCCTTCCTGCGCTCCCAGTAGCCCTTGACGTGGTTGTACCAGGAACCATACGCTACTGCACGGGGAGAACAGCCAGTGGGTGACAGCTCCCCGCAGGGTCCCCCGCACGCACCCAGGGGTGCCTTGTCCCACCTCTGCCGGCCATGAACTCCTCCAGGTACTGGGCCCATGTCCCGGGGTGTGGCTGCAACTTGTTCATCAAGTCAAAGTGGTAGTAGGAGACAGCCACGTCCTTGGCATTGCGCCCCACGTAGATCATCTGCAGATGGGCCATCAAGGTATGAGGGGCAACCCCAGGATCCCCAATAGGGAGGATGCTCCAGGTCCTAGAACTCCCATGACCACTTAGGTTGCTGGAAGGAGCAGTGGGGAGTCCTGTCTCAGAAAAACAGGGGAGTTGCAATACCCCCCAGGACAGGGACCAGGGTTGGGGGTTACCTTGCAGTGGTTTTCCCAGAAGGACTTGGGCAGGATATGTGCTGGTAGGTGAGACTTCACCACGCGGGGTGAGCGCATGGTGGCCAGCAGGTCCGTTCCTGGGGGATCCCAAAGCACTTTCTCAGTGGGCCCTTGGCAAAGACCCTTGGGACTCAGCCCTTGTCAGGTGCCCCCTCACCTCACTACCTGCTGCCATCTTCCCGGGGGCAGAGAATTCCAGCATGGGCACTCTCTTGCTGATAATGTCCCGCTTGCACTTCTCAGGATCTCCGCCTTGCAGGATCATGTCCACAATCTCACTGACCCAGGTGGTGCCTGGGGAATGGAACCCATCAAGTGGAGCAGCCAGGGCAGCACCAGGTGTCTCAGCACTGACAATCCCTCATACCTCGACCAGATGCCATGGGGGAAAAGGGAAATCCCACAAAACTCTGTCCTGACAGCCCTCAAATGTGCTGCATGCCCCCAGGTAGTGGGTTTCAGCTAAACAATACACTTGCCCACCTGGTACCAGCACATCTGGTTGCCTTGGGGATGCTCACCAGATTTGGGGAAGGTGACCACCACAATGTCCTCAGGGCGGCTCTGGAAGCTGTTGACCCGTTCCCAGTTGTGGGCGAAGGCGTTGACCATGGGGATGCCGTGCACTGTGGGCCAGGGCTGACGCAGATAGGGGTCCGGGTCGGCCATCCTGCAGGGGACGGGGACACGTGGCAGGACTTGCTGATGAGGGGAGGCCCCCCCGCCACGCTCCCAGGGTGGCCACCAGCCAGGGCAGCCCGGTCACCTGGCACTGTGCCTGCTCGGGGAGCGGCCGTGATAGCACCAGAGCACAGACCAGAGGTCACCGTGGCCATCGCTCCACCCACTGCTGGGGACAGGAGCACACCCAGAGCCCCAGCAAGAGCAGGGGTGCCCACAGTGTGCCAGCATCACCCAGACCAGCACCTCTCCCCTTGTCTCAGCACCCCAAGGGAGCAGGGAATTATTGCAGCAGACCCCAGGTCAGAGGAAGGATTAGGGGTGCTGGCTGCACCCAAACCCAACATACCCCAAACCCCCCACCCTGGACCCTGCAGCACGCAGCTCTGTGCAGCTCTGCATGGGCAGAGCATCCAAAGTGCACCCCAGGACACCCGTCTCACCTAAGACCTGCTGCTCTGCGCCAGGAGAGTGACGCCGGGACGGTGACACCAGGAGGGTGACAGCAGAGGACAGGGAGACTCAGGGCCTCGCAGCGGTTATTACGGGAAGAAGGAAAGAGGCAGGGCGCTGAGGGCAGTAATGTTTGCCAGCCCAGCAGCTGCCGGGAGGGAGGAGCGAGTGCCGGGAGAAACCGGCAGCCACTGACCTGCAGGCAGAGCCACAGTGGACATCTCCAGCCCCACCAGTCCTTCTCTCCCCCACAGGTCCCAGGCTGCATCCCGCTGTGTGAGGGTGGGGAGGACACCTCTCACTGCCCACACCCACCCAACACCTCCCCTATATGCAGTTTTGCCAAACCCCTCTGTGATCCCGTGAGCTGCTGCTGGCAATCCCCCCACCACAGCGGGTGAGGGGTGGCACCTGCTTATCCCCAACCCAAGAAGGTGACAGGAGCCCGCACCAGGGGGACAGCTGGGTTGGGATCAGCACAGGTTCAGGGCAGTGAGCACCCATGGCAAGGTTAGGGAGCACATTTTATTTCTCTCCAGCAGTCCCAGGGGAGAGGAAGGAATGGCAGCAGTGCCATCACAGCACAGGGCGGATTTGGGGAGCGTCCGGCAGTGTCCCCTCAGATCTGAGTGTGGAAGCACAGGTCAGTGCCTGACATCTTCTGTGCATAGTCCTGGTCAAAGCGCTCGTTCTGGGCCACGGTGAAGTGGTTCTTCCAGTCTCCGATGGTGCCTGTGGCCGGGCGAGATAGGGCTCAGCAGGGGCCGGGGGGGACAGTGCGCCGGAGGCCCCCCCGAGCCGCTCACCTTTGCGCATGAAGGGGGACACGCCGTGGTCCATGAGGTCGGAGGGCACCTTGCTGTAGTTGGTGGCAGGGTTGTCCCGCATGACCTCGAAGGACGTGTGTCGGGTGATGGTGTCCAGCACCGCCTCCGGCAGATCCCGCCCCAGGAACTGGGCCACCTTGGCAATCTCCCGGCGGAGGTCCTGTGGGACACAGGCCAACGCTCACCCCTCCTGCCACCCCCAGACCCCACACCACCATCCACCCTGCCCCATCACCTCCTTCAAGTCCTCGTAGAAGAGGTAGAGAATGGGGTGATCCTTCCTGCGCTCCCAGTAGCCCTTGACGTGGTTGTACCAGGAACCATACGCTACTGCACGGGGAGAACAGCCAGTGGGTGACAGCTCCCCGCAGGGTCCCCCGCACGCACCCAGGGGTGCCTTGTCCCACCTCTGCCGGCCATGAACTCCTCCAGGTACTGGGCCCATGTCCCGGGGTGTGGCTGCAACTTGTTCATCAAGTCAAAGTGGTAGTAGGAGACAGCCACGTCCTTGGCATTGCGCCCCACGTAGATCATCTGCAGAAAGCTTGGTGGCATGTGGGGACTTGCAAGGTCCCAATGGGGCAGGCAGCCCCCTTACGTGTCTGCTGGATCCCTCCAAGTGTTTTCACTCCAGCCTGTTACCTTGCAGCGGTTTTCCCAGAAGGATTTGGGCAAGATATGAGCTGGGATGTGGGTCTTGATGATGCGAGGGGATGGCATGGCCTCCAGCTGGTCCGTGCCTGTAAGGATTTCCCCCAGGAGTGATCCCACTGCAGTGCCCTCCCATACAAAACCAAACCTGTCCCCATCCAGCACCCACTGCTGTCCACCACCCTCTACCACCCCGTTACCTGCTGGCAACTTCCCAGGGGCAACAAACTCCATCATGGGCACCCGGTTCAGAATGTCATCCTGCTTGCATTTTTCCAGGTCACCGCCTTTCAGGATCATGTCCACGATCTCGCTGACCCAGGTGGTGCCTGGCGGGGAGAGGTCGGGTGTCCAGCTGATGCCATTCCCACTGGAGCCCCATCTCAGGCACCAGAGGGTCACCATCGACCAGTGTTGCCTTTTGGCATGCCCCCGGTCCCAGCCCAGGTGTATGAAGGTTGGTACCTCCCTTCCTGAGCATGATCCCTCTCTGGTGCCTGGAGATGCTCACCAGACTTGGGATAGGTGACCACCACGATGTCCTCAGGGCGGCTCTGGAAGCTGTCAATCCGCTCCCAGTTGAGGGAGAAGGCGTTGACCATGGGGATGTCATGCACGATGCACCAGGGCTGCCGCAGGTAGGTGTCCGAATCGGCCATCCTGCTGGGGACAGGGACGTGGCAGGGCTGGCTGGCAGCAAGGAGCATCACAGCGCCACCTCCTTCCCTGGGGGCCCCAAAATCCCAGCTGAACCCAGCCATACTGGCCATAGAAAGGAAACCATGCCCTGCTTGCTGGCACCATGGGCAGTGACACCTGTCTTCTGTGGGGATTTTGAGGCCCAGGTGGTGGAGCAGGGAGTGTGGAGGGGCATGGCCAGCTCTGGGAGGCTCAGGTCAGACAGCGGGCAGCTGCCCATACCAAGCTGGCAGCACTGTTCCTGAGTGTAAAAGCTCTCAGGGGCATTCCTGGCTGGAGTTTCAGGCTGCTTTCTCTTTGCTTTTTGCTCCCCATCTCTCCATTGCACGGCAGCACGGGGAAGCCTTGCTTTCAGGGGGCTTGAGTGAGGGTTTGACGGAGACAGCAACGGGGAGCAGGACTTAGAAGATTCTCTCTCCAGGAAACCTTTCCACCCACCATCAGCCAAGATGGAAACGCTGGACATGCCAGCTGCAAAACCCCCATGCTGTGATTTTTGGAGAGAGGCTCGGTGTCTTGCTTCCATCTCCCGGGGGCTTGTGGGGTCACGGAGTCCCCGTACTCCCCCCTCCTCCCCGCAGGCCCTCCGCTTATGAGGCCAAAGCCCCCCGGTTACTTGCCTCTTTTCCGAGTGCTCTGGCAGGGAGGAGGCAAAGCTTTGCCCGCCGCTGACGGGGCGGGATTTGTTTATCTCCTCCCCCTGCGGGGAAGATGGAGGCGCAGGGAGGCAGGGGACAGAGCTGGGACAGGAGCCTGGAGCGACCGGGTCGTGGTGCTGCGGTGGGAGTGCAGGGAAGGGGCGAGCGCGGATGGGGACGGTCCCCAGATGCCTGTGATGAGCTGTCCGTGCTCAGCACCCGCCGGGACGCACACGGGCAGCGGGAGTGGAAATCACAGCTTCCCGCTCCACCCGCAGAGGTAAACACAGGGAGGAAACCCCAACCCACATCCCGGGGGATTGAACATCACCCTGTCCTGATCCAAGAGTCACCTGCGTGGATGTCCCCAGCTCCTCAAACCAACGTGGGGCTTGCGAGCGGGATGTGGGGTTCAGGCTTTGGTGGTACCCCTGCTCCACTCAAATACGGGTCCAAAGTTTGCGGGATTGTAAAGCGCAAGTGCTTTCTGGGAAAGGTGCCGCTGGGGGTGAAATGCCCCTCCTTACCAGCTGCTTCCCACAGGAGATCTCCGAGCCGGGAGGGAGTGGGAAGGGCGGGAGAGATGGCAGCTGGGCAGGGCCAGCAGCTCAGCTGTTGGCAGCCTTGAGAGAAACTTCCCTGATTTGGCCCCGGGGCCAAGTTCCCCGTGAGATGGGACATGCCATGGCAGGCGTTCAGGTGTTTTGCTGTCCATATGCCAGCAAAATCGGTTGTGTGTGCAAACACGGCAGGAGCTGGGGAAGCACATCTTCCAGTGGAAGACATCTCTAGTGGCATTTAAATGAATGTGTGGATTTATTCCTGTGTGACAGGTCCCCTCATAGCAGTGCTGCTCTTTAGCTGTCGGATCTGGATTGCATCTCTTTGGGGATAGAACAACCCCATGAGGCTGTCTTGCCAAAAAGCTGCTATCTTGGAAACTCAAGAACCAGCGAGAAATGGGGCATAAATGGGGAACTTGGGGCTCCAAAGCACACCCTTGCCCGCAGTGGGACAGGAACTGGTCTGCTCCAGCCATCCCACAGCAAGGGCACAGTGCAGCCAGGCTGGAGGTTGCAGGGTGTGCTCCCCATCCAGCAAGGACAGTGATGTTGCTGAGCCTGGCCATATGCCAGCAGGGAGCTATTTCCCTTCACCTTTCTTCCACAGACCATGGGCCAAGCTCCAGCTGGGCCAAGGAGAGCCTCACCACCGCCCACTGTGTCAAGAAACTTGCCACAACCCAGAAGCATGAAAGCTCCTGTGCACACAAGGGCTGTGGCAGCGCTGAATTCACTGGTGCTTTGGGGATTTTCCACTCATCACCCATCTTTCTTCCCTCCAGGCACCTTGGCAGGCTGGGGCAGCCCAAGTTGACAGGGGCCAGTGGTGGTTCTTGGGAGGGTGCCCACTCATGGTGATGCCTGAACATCACCAGCTAAAAATCCACTGTGTGCCCACCCTCTCTCCTGATAACCATGAAGGTGTTCCCAGACACTGCCTAGAATTCAGGGGGTTCAGCCCCCACCTTCACTTTCCCTGCAGGCAATGGCTCAACCTCCATTTATCACAATTTATTGCACAGGGAAAAGTGGATGAGTGCAAGAATCTCCATCTGGATCCACTCCCCCCACTGGGAGAGCAAGGAGAAGCACAGTCCTCCTGGGAAGGGGGATGAGCCCCTCACACCTCCATCTGGAAGTGGAGGTCAGAGCCCGCCATGTGCTCCTGGTAGTGCTGGTCGAAGCGCTCATTCTGGGCCACAGTGAAGTGGTTCTTCCAGTCTCCAGAGATCCCTGGGGGCAAGAAAATAAGTGGGGTAAATCCTCACACACATTAAATATTTCCAGCCACAGATGGGGGCTGAAATACAATCCAGGGACATCCCTCCCAAATCCTGCACCACCAGCTGAACCCCACCTTTCCGGAGGAAGGGGGAGATGCTGTGATCCATCATGGTGGGGAGTATGGTTTCATAGTTGGCAGCAGGGTTCTTCTTCATCTCCTGGAAGGAGGTGTGGTGCAGGATCCTCTCCACTGTTTCCTCTGCCAGCTCCTTGCCCAGGAAGTGCAAGATCTTCTGCACCTCCCGCCGTGGGTCCTGCAGGGTGGTTGACATGAGGAGGCTGCCAAAAAAGCTGGGGGGGGCAACCAGGGCTCCTTCCCCTCCATCCCACCCTCACCTTCTTCATGTCCTCATAGAAGAGGTAGAGCATCTTCTCCTGCTTCTTCTCCCACCATCCACGCACGTGGTCATACCAGGACCCATAGGCCACTGTGGGATATGGTCAAGGGATTAGCTGAAAACTGGGGTAGTGGGGGATGTCCTTCCCACCGGTATTTCAGGGTGGGCATCCTGTGACTCAGCCCCAACCTTTGCCAGCCATGAAGTTCTCCAAGAACTCGGCCTTCGTGCCAGGGTCAGGGTGTATCTTGGCCATGTGGTGGAAGTAGTAGTAGGAGATGACAACATCCTTGGGGTTGCGGGCCATGTAGATAATCTGGAGAGAGCCAAGGATGTGTTTGGGAGGTACAGAGTGGTGCCTCCTCCCCACCAACCCAGATGAGGAGAGAGACAGGGGGCACCTGCCATGTTACCTTGCAGTCCTTCTCCCAGAAGGAGGACGGAAGGAGCTGGACTGGGAGATGGGTCTTTACCAGCCGTGGGGATGGGATGTTTTCCAGCTGCTCAATGCCTGTGAACAGGGGACTTAGAGGTGTGAGCCCCAGCACCCTCACCCCCACCCTGGCTCTGTTCCCTCTCCACTCACGCCAGGTAGCTGGGCTGGGGAAGCTCACCACTCTGATCCTTGGGGACCTTCATTTCCAGGAAGGGCACGCGGTTGTAGATGGCATCCCGTCGGCACTTCTCCACATCACCATCGTGGTAGATCATGTCCATGATCTCACTCAGCCACGTTGTGCCTGCAGCACAGGGACAGCATTGCAAAGGCTGCTGTCACCCCATCCCCCCTGCACCCTTCTCCAGGACCACTCACCTGATTTGGGGTAGGTGGAGATGAGCAGGTCGTCTGGACGGGCTTGGAAAGCCTTCACCTGTGGCCAGCCCTCAATGAAGCTCTTGAAGAGGGGTATGCCATGGAGACTTCCCAGCTCCTGCCTGATTGCATCTTCCTGCTCCATGGCTGGCAGAAGTTTCACACAGCACTGGCTGTCTTTCCTGCTGGCAGCCTCCACAACCCCAGGACTGGCTGGCTTCTGTGCCAGGACTGTGCCTGGGGCAGTACTGGATCCTGTGCCAGGACTGTGCCTGGGGCAGTGCCCCATCAGGCAAAGTCCAGCCCGGATCACACATGGCAGAGGTATTGCCAGTACCATAGGGGCATGCCCTGATCCCTGGCAGGATGCCACCCTGATAACATGGAGGCTGGCCATGCACTAAAGCCCAAGCCATGGGGGGTTGGGAATCCAACCATGAATGAGCCCAGCATCACCTCTCCTCCCACCTCTCTGCACTTCTCCCACAGCTACAGCCCTTTTAATGAGTGCCATGGGGTTGTGGAGCTGCAGGGACAGCTCTGCCACCCAGGGCCCCCATTGCTGGTGCAGCTGTACCTCTCAGGATTCTGTGTGCTCTGGTGCCCAGGAGCCCCAGCACCTCCACCCTCCCGCCGCACCCAAGCTGTTAATGGCTGACGAGAGCCAGCTCGGCTGCAGAGCACAGAGGATGTGAAGGATGTTCAAAATGCCAGCAGCTGGGGCCTGGGACAGTTTTGGAGTGGGCTCTGCCTCCCTCCCCCCACCGCTCCATGAGCACTGTGTTGCCCTGCAGTGTCCCTGCTTGTCCTGGCTGGGGACCAGACTGGCTGGGACCTGGCTGAGGGTGCTGCAAGCAGGGGTTGCCTCCCTCCTGCCTTCCTGGGTGCTCCTTTGATGCCTCTTTTAGAAAGGGGCTGAATAAGCTGATCTTCGCCGTCCTGGATGACGTGATGCAGCAAGTTGTGCAGTACAGGAACCTGCCATGATGGAGCAGGTGCTGCTCTTGCTCCAGGAGGAGATCAAGGAGAATCAGAAGCCAAGTGGTGCCTGGCCCAGGCCAGGTCAGTGGGATCTCTGGGAAAGGAGGCACCAGTGCAGGATTTAGCATCTGGACCATTTGTAGAAATACAATCTCACAACTCTTGACTTTTTGTATCCAATGAGGGAGTTGGAAGAGAGTAAACCGGTCTGTTACCCAGACAAAAAATTACACGTAACATTTGCATTTTCATCTGATGATGAGGAAATAACATTATGATCCCTAATTAAAACTGAAGCACAGATGATGGTCAGGGTCAGCAAACTGCTACCAAAAAGGTGCCATATATGGCGACCGAGATACCAAAGTTTCAGGAAAAGTCTAGCAGACTTACATGGGATGGAAACATACAGAGTGATCCCCACAACAGAGAACCGCGGAAAAGATGATTCTTTATCTCCTTTAACTCCCCCTGTATCTACTACACCTTAGAGTGGAGAGAAAATCACACACAAAAAACTACACCATTTGATCCAATTCAGGTGACTGATTTGCAAGAGAATTCTGGCCATAAACCAGGTGAGTGAAAGCCAGCAACTGGAATCCTACCAGTGCACACACAATAATGGCCCATACATTCGGATTCCAGTTGATTCTCATCAACAATTAATTGCTAACACCATTGAAACACTCCAAGATAATGTCTCCTTGGCTCTTGGTTGTATTCAAGACCAGCTGTGGGTGCAGTATATGACAGCTGCTATCCCACGGGAAGGTGAAGATGGTACCTTGCCCGCTGAGATTCGGTGCCCCCTTCCCCTTAAGGGTGGGATGCCACAGTGGGTTCCATCACCCCCACACCTCCAGCACAGTGATACCCCATCACAGCCAGAGACCCATCGTGGCTGAAGCCCAGTGCCCAGCACCCCTTCTCAGGTGCTCCAGCTTTACTGGTGCAGTTACAAGGGGAAGCACTTTGGGGTCTGGCCCTGTGACTGCCCCTCTCCAGGGCCTGGCAGTGCCCAGCCTGTTCCTGGCACACTGGTGGAAGAGCCATGCACACCAGGTCCTGGCTCCCTGGATTTCCCAGCATTCACAAACTGCTAGGGTAGGACCCTGCTCCCCACTGCACCCTGCAGAGCTGGGTAGGTGGGTGCCAGCTCCTGCCACCTCCCAGGGTGTCACATGAGTCCCCTGGCCCCAAGCAGCACCATCTGGGGACAACCACCCTGCTGTGCCAGGCACACGGCTACATCCTGCCCTGCTGCCTGTTTATTTAATCCCCCACACAGAGACCCCGATGCCCCAAGGCCAGATGCACACCCTGTGTCCCATGGCAAGGTCCCATCCCAGAGCCATGTCTTCCCTTGCCGGAGACGCCCTGCCTGCCCCACAGTGCCCAACTGGGGTAACCACAATCCAGGGTCCCTCTTTTAGCATCCATTCACAGCCATGTGGAGCCTCCGCTCGCTGTCACGTGCATGCAGAGTGGTGCAGGAATGGGGTGCAGGAAAACAGCACAGGAACATGGAACTGTCCCAGCTCCAGATGGATTTATGGGGATGGCTATTAGCTATCCCATGACAGTGTTGGGATAAATGGATTAAAACCCTGCTCTTAGCTGGCTCGTTGCTCTTTATTCTGGAACTACTTTTCTCACCCATCCCACTGGGGCTCGGTGACCATCTCAGATCCCTCCCTTGTCCCCCATCCCCAAAACATATCTGGGGGTGTTGGGCAGGAATGTCATCTGTAGCTCAGCGGGATGCTTTGATGCCCAGCTCCCGGTCCATTGCCTGGAGGAAATGTTCGTTGAGAAAAAGCATCTGCCCATGGGGCAGGAGACGATCCAGGAGGCCATCAGCAGCATCAGGGCGGAGCAGAACATCAGCACCTGGGCCGAGGAGGCGCAGGGAGAGGAGCAGGCGGGGAGCCAGGCGCCGCAGGGTGATCTCAGCCAACGACAGATTCTCTTGGGGTTCGCAAACCAAAGCGAAGGCGAGGGCCAGCACTGATAACCAGACTACTGTCACCCGCTCAGGGAATGGGTCTCCAGGGGGCATCTGGAAAAGACCCCCTGGAGCATCTTGGAGTGACATCGGCTCATCAGGTAGCTGGGGGAGCTGTGGGGAGGATGGGCGCCCCAAGGATGATTGAAGCAGTTGGCACTGGGAGGCCACTTGCCTGGAAGAGAAAAGCAGGACCCTCATGTTAAGGACCCCCACCTCATCCAGGGACAGAGTGACCCCTCTGTTGGGGGAACAGGATCCCAGGGGACCTGCCGAGTGCAGCATCCGCAGCAAGGGTGGATCCCATGAATGGGGAGGGGCACTGTCCTAGGGTTCTCGCTGAGCCCTGTCCCCCGAAAAGGGGGCTGCCACAGTTCTGAGGGTCCCACTGAGCCCAGGCTCCCCTCAGGAATGGAAGGTGTTCCACAGTAAAGGGGTGTCCCAGCCCTGGGGGTCCCAAAGCCCAGGAGCCCTCCCATCAAAAAAAGGGTGCATCACGGCTGTGGGGATCCCAGGGAGAGGGATGCGGTGTCACAAATCCAGGGGGTTCAGGAGATGGAGGGTACACCGTGCCGCGTGTCCCACCGAGCCCAGCATCCACAGGACAGGGATTCCCGCAGAGGGCGATGTCCCGGGTACCTGGCCACGACCAGCAGCTGCTCCTTGCAGCGAAGGCGCTGCCGGGGGCCCCCGGGGGCGGTCCCGGGGGGGGTCCCGAAGGTGCGCGCGTACAGCACGCGGCAGGGGGCGTGCCCAGCGGGCCCGCCCGGCGCCAGCAGCACGAACGCCCGAACCATGGCCCCGGCCCCGGCCCCGGCCCCGGCCCCGGCCCCGGCCC
>VZTE01000520.1:754537-859243 GCA_013397775.1 Eulacestoma nigropectus
GGGGAAAGGCCGCGGGGGCTCGGCCGAGGCGAAGGCGCTGTCCCGGCTGAGGGACCCCGGGCGACCCCTTCGCAGCCAGCTCTGTTCCTGTTCCGTGTTCCCCTACCCGGGGTGCTTCCGTGGGTGCGGCCACGCTGCCCCGGCACAGGGAGCTGCCGGCACCGGGAGCGGGGCAGAGCTCTGAGCCCCCACCGTGCTGCCTGCCTGGGGTCCCCTGCCCCCGCGGGGCCTCGCTGCTGCCACCCCCCGCGCAGGGGGCCCAGCTCTCAGTGGGCCAGTGCTTGTCCCCGCCACAGCCCCCCTCCCCCTGGGTGAGCTCCCAGCCCCCCAGGGAAGCTCCCATCGCCCCATCCTTCGGCCCTGCCAGCCGCTCTCCCTTTTCCTAAGCCCCCACACTCCCCGCAGCCGCCGTTGCCTTGTGGTGCAGTCACAGGTCAGGAGCCGGGGTTATTTTCTCTCCGGAAAGAGTTAACAAGAGTGTGTAAAAAAGGCTTCCCACCCTCCCCAGCTCACAGTGCCCAACCCCTGGCTCCGGGGTTGGGGTGAAGCCCCTCCTGTCACCCAACGTAAACCAGAGCTGGCTTAGAGCAGGACAAACTGGTTTGAATTAGAAGGGACAGAGCCCTTGATGCGGCCATTCTGGTACTCGTACACTGGGAATGCAGCACGGGGTCTGTGGCTCAAAGTGGCAGCACAGCACAGTTTTGGGATCTAAATGCAGGAGGGAGTGTGTGTCCTGAGCGTGGGGTGGACATGGCTGGGAGAGGACATGGCGGTAAATGTGGCTTGAGGTGGCTCAGGGGGGTATGGCCAGGGCCAGCATGGAAAGGTGCATTTCTTGTGTGGGGCATATGGAGGAGTGTGTGGCTGGCACAGGGGACATGGAGGGGCCCATAGCCAGAGGGAGCATGGAGAGGGACATGGCTGGGTGGAGGCATGAGATTCTTCCATGACACCTTTCCAGACATGGAAAATTTGTTTTCTGCCTCAAGTGGCTTCAGTGGCAAAGCTGGCTTTTGACAAATTCTTTATGGCTGTGGCTGGTTTATTCGTGGGTTGAAGGTAGGGGTGTGAGGGTTTTTTCTGCCGTGTTCAGGGCATACATGGGGACATGATATCCCAGCTGTGGTGTCCATATTCAAACTACAGTGTCCCTATACCAGCTATGGTGTCCATCCCAGGCGTGGTGTCTGAAAGGAATAAGATTAATGTGTTTTTGCAAACAGACCGTGTGAATCTGCTTGTAGATAGGGCTAGGAACTTACAGATAGGGAAGTAACAGAAGAAACTATTAGTTCTAGCAAATGTTACTAATGAACACAGACTGTTGCTGTGCCAAGGCCGTGTTAAATTCCTGAACCTAGAGAAAAAGAACAAACACATATTAGAATTATGAATAGCTTTATTTTTTTTCTTTTATATAACAAAAGGGGGGGGTGCATATTAGAGGGGGACATAGAGTAGGTGATTTCGAAAGTCTGTACCTTCCGAGTACCTCAGCCGGTGGTGAAAAGGAAGAAGGTGATGCGGCTAGGAACTTAGGATGAAAAGGGGGTGCATCCCCCAGCAATGAGAGATACGATGGGAAATGCCCATGGCCTCTCCCTTTATTTGAATGAAGTTATAGGACTCCTCTGTCTCCTTTTTGGACATAAACCTCTGACATCGTGGATTAATTTTCCTAACAGTTTCCCTCCAGGAGTTGTCCCTCTGGTGCTGTCCCCCAGGAAGGGATAACCTTGCTGCATGTAGCCCAGAGCTGCACCTCGAGCCGATTTCCAGACCTGGGAGACACAGCCCCCTGCCATGTTGTGTTCCACTGCAGGACCCTCTTGGGATGCTCCCCCCTGCACCTTCCCAGAGCTGGGACCCCTCTTTGCTGGGGGGCCTCCTTGCTGGCGGGTGCCAGGGTGTCCCCCTACCTTCCCCATGGCTTGTGGCCCGCCTTGACTTGGCTGTGTCCTGCCTTGAGCCTTCGCCTTGCTCAGGGACACCGTTGCTGCAGTCTCAGCACCTACACACACACACCCATCTCCACCTTCGTTGCATGAAGCCCCTCCCTCACCATGCTCCAGGGTCCCTCATTGCTCACAGGCTTGCTCAGTCTTGTCCGGCACCCCATACACCACCGCCCCGCTCAGAGCCTCCCAGCACCTCATTGCTCAGAGCCGTCCCTTCCTCAGGACCCCCCACGCTCCCGCGCAGGTCACTGGCAGGAGACAGCCTGGAGGAGCCTTATTATCAGCAGGGGCCTGGGCCAGGGCGGTGGCGGGAGCGCGGTAGGTGCGGGCACGGGGTCCCGGTGTCGCTCCCGGGGCTGCGGTGCCGCGCCGCGTCCGCCAGGCGGCGCCCCCTGCCGCCAGGGGGCGCCACCGCCCGGGGTCGCGGGAGCCTGAGGCGGGTCCCGTCCCGGGGTAGCAGCGGCAGGTCACCCCCCCGGTGACCCTCCTGCCACCGGGTCTCACCTGGTTTCTTGTCCCCAGCTCTTTTCCAGAGCCACTGCCGGCAGGACGAACACTTCGGCCCCGCGCTGGCTCTGCTGGAAGCCGGGAGAGTAGCTCGAACCGGCCACCCCGGAGCCACTCGTGCCCAAGCGACCCGCGCCGGGTGTAGATCCCCTAGGAAGATGCCGGGATGCCCGCACCGAGGACGATGCAGCTGCTGCCTGCCCTCAGCACGGCCCTGCCAGCACCCACCCGGCTCAGCCTTCCTAGAGATGCTGAGGGGAGTTGGCGGCTCCAGTTCCTTTGTGATTCCAGTTTGTTTGCGTCTCCTGCTCGGGGGAGGCTCTGTCTAGTTTCCACTCCACCTCATTTGCAGCTTCAGGTGATTTGTTTTTGTCCCCAGTTTGTCTCAGATTCAGCTCATAGATGGGTCCAGTTTGTTCGTGCCTCCAGCATCTTTTAGACTCCAATTTGGTTTCACCTGCCCCCGCTTCATTTTGGCTCCAGCTTATTTGCAGCTCCAGTTTGTTTCTGTTTGGTTTGTCTGTGGCTCCAGTTCATTTCTGCTCTGTCTCATTACACCTTGTGCTTGTTCAAATGATCTTGGCTTTTGACAGGGCCACAAATCAATCACTATCATAGCTTAAATATGAACAGACATAACTGTACGTTGTCTAAAGATGGACTAAGCTTCTTGGACTAATGCAAGTGGACTCTCGGCCTCCAACAGGATTCCCCACAGGTGCCTCCTGGTTCTCACTCAAGAAAATCCACATACGCCAGACGTTTATGTCCAAAAAGGAGACAGAGGAGTCCTGCAACTCTCTTCGAATAAAGGAAGAAAGGCCACTGAGGCACACGCCCACTGCATTTTCTCTCTCGAGGTTTCGGAGGGCGCAGCCTCCTTTTATCCCAAACTCCCGGCCGCATGTTGCCCTCTTCCTTTCCCTAGTGGCTGAGGTACTGGGAAGGTACAGCCTTCCCAAACCGCCTACCACATATTCCCCCCTTGAACCTACTTTTTACCCCAAAGCTCAGAAATTCAGGCTCGTGCAGACCCCTGTCTGCTTCAGGAGCCAAACTGTCTGGTCTCTGTAAGGAACCTGCTGCCCAGAGTTAGTAGAGACATTAAGACCCATTTCAAAGACGTTAACACCCATACCTTCACCCATCAAATTGTTCGTAGACATTAGCTTTCCTCTTGCCACCTTGATGAATAACGGGGAGTGAACTTTCAAACAAGGTAAAAAACAAAGTGGTTAAGCAATGGAAGCAATAATCACAGGAATGGGGAAGACAGAAAATTGATGGCCTAAGTTCTTGAAGGGGGGAAAACCAAGAAAGATAACACCCTTCTTATCCAGGATGTGTAATGATGAACTAAAAAAATCCCCAGTTTTGACTGGTTCTGTAGTGAGAACTTGCCTTAGCGATGAACTTCTGCTCCTTATAATACTAAAAACCAGACCCCTGCTCAGGCACCCCCTGCCTACAAAAAGACCACGAGTCACCAAGCATGCACTATGATTTCTTGGGACACAATGGCTTTAATTTGAAGTAAAGAAAGGATAAGCCAGTAACAACTTATGTCAAGTAGTGACTTAACTAAGACTTAATAGCCCAAGATTGTAACTGTGAGTAGACTTGCTTTTTTGGGCCTTGGGTGCTGGCACTGGGGTTTACCACCCAGCACCTCTTTCTGCGCAGAACTGTAAATCAAATTATGTGTCATGGTTAGAAAAATCACCTTTTTTACAGTGACTGAGTTTAGTTGAGTATCTGATTCTGTATGTTATCCTATAGAAGCTCTCACCCTTTTCACCACACTGTTAATTCCCTCAGTAATTTTGATATAGGAAGATGATCCAAGAAGTGTTTGCACATTGTTCTAGCAGGGAAGATACATTTTCCTTGAAAGCAGAGCCCTGTGGCCTCAGACCGTGTTCAGTGGCTGCTGCTGTATCAAATTATTTTTCTTTCTTGCCATTGCCATCCATTCATACCTGCTGTAAGATAACTGCTGCCCCCTCCAGCAATATCAGGGATCTATAGGGAAAGTCAGTTCAGATATAGGTAATTTGAAGGTAGTTTATGTTGTGGTGACTTCATTGGTTTTGTTCTTTCAAGCATTATATGCCAGCCTTATGCAAAATCCAGTCCATAAAGGGGCTACAAGACAGCTGAAGAGGGGCTTTGGACAAGAGCATGGAGTGATAGGGCAAGGGGGAGTGGCATCAAACTAACAGAAGGGAGGTATAGATTATATATCATGAAAAAATTCTTCCCTATGAAGGTGCTGAGGCACTGGAACATCCCTGGAAGTGTTCAAGACCAAGTTGGGTGGTGCTTTGAGCAACTTGGTCTAGTGGCCCTGTCTGTGGCAGGGGGGGTGGAACTAGATGATCTTTGAGGCGCCTTCCAACCCAAGCCATTTGATTATTCTAAGATACAAACAGGTCTAGTTCTGTGTTCTGGGGGCTATGCTTGTGCAGTTGTGTTTTCCTTCTGTTATACCCAAACTAGAAGTTTTCTTTCTGTCTGAAATAAAAAAAAAACCAGTAGGCTGAAGCAAAATTAAACAGAGGAATGAATCACTCCTCTGTTTAGAACAGGATGAGGATTAAAAAAAGCCCCAAACAAACAAGAACAAAACAAACAAATGAACAGCCAAACCCCAAAGCACGGAAGGATATTTTGGTACTGGTGCAGCTGCTAACATAAATGTTTTCTGACACAAGTGCGTTATGGACCAATGTGTAACAGTTAACCCATGAAGGCCTGTGTACTCAGAGCAAGGCTGGGGATGCAATTACTTTTGGCCACACTGATTTTAGGTGGGTTTTGCAATGCTGCTTTGCTTCACTTATGAAAAAAATCAGAAATGCTTTCATAAAGTCTGGCAGAGAGCTGATGGCATTGGAGTGGCTGGAACTGGAGAAATCCAGAAAAACCTGAGCCTCCTAGTGCTGATTGGCTTAGTTTGGCAAGTGAAAGGAAATTCAGTTGCATTCTCACAGCCCAGCCTCTTGATCAGGGAAAAGAATTCCCAATGGTGTCTCTGAAGCCACTTCTCACTAAACAAATAATCAGCTCCAAGGAGAAGCTCTTGACTCAAAATAATATAGTTATACCATTTACTGAACGATGTGATCTTATCTGCTTTTTATGGGGAAAACTACTTTATGACAATAGAAATCCCCTTAGGTCATCAGCCTATACCCTGAAGCAGCCTTTCTTATGTTCTCTTTTCTCCTCACCTTTGGGTTTCTTGGGTTAGTTTTAGTGTACAGTTACTGTCACATTTACAGTGGAGATATGTGCAGCAGGTTGAATAAGCTGCCTCCCTGAAAATGAGCACAAGACCCACTGTTTAACTTGTTCGCTATTTCATTTTACACCCTCCTGTTTGATTTCTTGGCGAAAATCATATCTATGATTTTCTGTGTCTGTCTATTGTTTTCTTGGAGAAACTTTCCCTCCGCTGGCAGCACTGATGGTGAGGACCAGGACAAGTACGTCCAGGTGGGAATGTCTCGTGAGCCTGTCATGTCCAAAGTGTCACCCACTGCACACGTGAGCAGGAGCTTGTGCCAGTTCTTCTCCAAGCTATGGCACTTTCACGTATATTCATAGACTTGTTTCTCCTGTTAATGGTAGATGATTTACAGGAGCACAGAGAAGAGGCTGCTCTCCAGTAGGAGATTTAAATGCTGTGTGACCTTGCATTGTGAAGGATCATTTAGCCTTTGAATTGTGTTTACCCTTATGGCTTTCAGGTTGATTATCTTAAACATCAGTGCCAGAGCCCCAAAGCCCTGATTCACTTCCCACCTCCCCCTGTTATGGTGTGTTCAGTGTGCGAACACCCGGCAAGCCACACACCCCAGCGTATTCAATGGTGGGACATGGCTGAAGGCCAGGAGCCTCAAGGTTATGGTAAGGGCCCAGAAGCCCATCCCCCCCACTTAGTTTTTGCTATTCTTGGCTATTCCCATCTCTATTCCTCCACAAAACCAGCTCCCACCTACCACTCCCATGAAAAAAATGCAAACAGTAAAAAGTTTAACAGGACCTCTACCAGAGTTTTCCTGCAAGTTACCTGCTTGGAGGTCCCTCTGCCATTACTGCAGTCTTTGGCTTCACTAAGTTTGAGCTGTAAATATACTACTTACAGCTGGAACAGCATCTGCAAAACCACTTCCAGCCAGGTGTCAGTAACATGGCTTTGATTCGAACTTTGGGAACAGTATATGATTGATTACAAGAATATCCAGCTCCTAGATCTCTAATGAAGTGACTGCTAAAACAGAAATATTGCAAACCTCTCGAGATGCTTATGTCATTTCCCAGTGTTAAAATAGCTGGTGCTTTAAAGGATACCTTTGGGATACAGCATTATAAATCTCCTCTTACAACCAATGTTACAAGGAGATCCAACTCTGCAAATCTGCATCAATACTGTGAAACTTGTTTGCTGAGCACCCTTCCATCTTGCCAACACACTGTGTCCCCATGGATGGAGAGAGGGACCAGTTTGCCACCACGGCATATGGCAGAGCACATCATGTCTTCCTAAGTAAATGCCATAGCAAAGCCATTCCCACTCCTGAGAAGCCAGGGCAGCATGGACATGCATTCTGCTGATGGATTCTCACATGACACATCCCAGGAAGCTCCTCCCTCTCTATAGCTGCCACCTCCATGGCTCAAGGACAGCTCAAGACCCTTTGGCTGCGTAGCTGAAAAAACTCTGCCATCAGGGGAGTACTCAAAAAGCATTGCCCAAGTCAGACCACCTCCCCAAAAACCCTTTTCTTAAATCAAGAAAGTAATTTGTTTAAACAAAATCCATAAAGATTTGGAACAGCAGCTTCATGTTTTCTTCTAGAATGAAGTTAACATTTTTAATAGGGAAAGTATTAAGTAATCAGAGAAACAAAATAGAAATGAGAAGGCTTAACACCAACTCCTGGTCACTGCACCCTCCCCAGGACTCTTGCTCCTGCTTCTGGCCTCTGCTGCAGACAATGCATTTCTGGGACCATGATCTAATCTGTTGTTGCTTTGGGGTCTTTGAGGAGCACCTTGTCTCTCTGCTTACAGCTCCTCCCCCTGCTCCAAGCTCCTTTCAAACCCTCCTGGCTGAAACTGCATGGGGACTTCACTGCAGTGGGGCTCCAGCCAGCTCTGTCTCTGGCAATTTTAAGACAAGCCATATTCAGAAGCAGGGGGATGCTTGGGACAGATGGAGGAATGTGGACCAACGCAACAGATACTGTTCTAACAGTCTGACTTTATGAAGGCTGCTGTTGTGCTGTCCCATTTAATCTAAATAGTGTGCTGTGTGTGTGCTCCTTGGAAAGCTTCAGTATTGCACTTGCTGCCTACTCTACAACCTCCTTCTTTGTTATTTTATTTGTCAGAAGCCAAGCAGTCATACTGTGAAGCTGAAGGTGCTCTCAGCACTTTTTTTCCAATATTTGGGTCTTTAGAAGTCCAGTCTCTCTCCTGTAAGATGGCTAATTGATTTGACCCCATTAACTTGATTTAATATATAGTCCCACTTCACCCTGGCACAGGTCCTTCTGCCATGTCTCTGCCCTTTGTACTCCCACATTACTGCCTCAATAACCCCCTGCCTCCCACCTACTGTGCTATGTTCTAGCATGCTTGTTCCTTAGACTCCCAAGATTTGGGCAGAAGGACATGAACAATCTCATTGCTTTAATTTTTCTTGTAGTCTGATGGCAGCATTTCCCAAGAGTTTGTCCAGAAAGTCCGTGCCATCTCTGGCCAGTCAGCCACCCTGCTCTGGTGTTGCACTTAATATGTGGCTGTCAGCCTCCCCGTGTCACCAAAAGCACTGCCCACCAATCTCCTGGTCTCCATGAGTTTATCCAAATAAGATAAGGGAAATAGTTGGTTTCAAGGTCTTTAGTCCATCTTTCTACTTTTTTATGTGTCACCTTCCCAAGTGACAGGACAGCTTCCAATTTTTCAGTGAAATCCCTGTTGTAAATGTAAATCCATGAGCACAAAGCAAGGCTGTGTGGGTGTTAGTACCTCGGCATCATGAACTGGACATGAGTATCCTGGGCAGGAACAGGGGGGCCCCTTCTCCCCATCAGCTTCATCCTGTCTGACAGGGATGTCCCCTGCCAGGCTCACCACGTGGGCAGGGTGCATCAGCAAGATGTGTCAGACCAGGACCTGTCTCAGACACTGGCTATCGAAATCGCCTTTCTTCAAACCAGCTGCAATCCTGGTGCTCCCTTGACTTGATGGGAGGCTGACTTTGATGGACAGGAGCACCCCAAAATTCCCACTCCCACCTCAAAAGCAGAGTCGAAAGTCCTCCCTATCTTTCTTTGGTAAAATGAGGCAGGCTGGGCTTTTGATCATCAAAGTTTTCCTGTTTGGAAGGAGGAGGAGCCATCTAGTCATGGGTTCATTGATTCCCTGCCCAGCAGGAATGTTTGCTTGAGCACAGCCAAGCCGCACCTCTGATGACTAACAGGCAGTGCTCTCTCTCTTTGATATACTATCAGCTGGGTTTATCAGAGTATCAACACAACCTCCCCACTCCAGGCCTCGCCCCTTCTGGCCAGGTCTCCCTGCAGAGCGGGCAGGGGCTGCATGAGAGCTGAGCTCACCTCTTATTCCAAGGAATCTTAACAGCAGGTTTTAAGCTACTTATTTACTTTTTTCTGTGCAGGAAGTCTGAGCTAAAAAAAAAAAAAAAAAAAAAAAAAATAAAGAGACAGAAGTATAATTGCTCTGGCACGCCTGCATTCCTACTTCAGTCTCAGACGGGCGGGCACTCTTTCTTGTCAGAGCCAGGAAGAGGATCTGATCCCTGAAGATCATTGCCACGAACGTGCGTAAGTGAAACCTGCAGCCATGCTGAAACAGATATTATCAGACATGTACATCGATCCGGAGCTGCTGGCAGAACTCAGTGAGGAGCAGAAGCAGATCCTCTTCTTCAAGATGAGGCAGGAACAGATCAGACGGTGGGAGGAGAGAGAAGCTGCTGCAGAAAAGATTTCAGCAAAGAAGCCACTGCCAAGAAAAGGTAAGTCTCTCTCTCCTGGCTGCTTCACCTTCTGGCACATATCTGGCCTAGTCAGCTGCTTCCTAGAAATAGGAAGTAATATATCCTTAGAGCAATTTCTTCTCCAAGGGACATTGCATAGGCTTATTTCCAAAACATAACTAAGTCCACCTGCAATGCGGTAGTTTTGGTCAGGCACACAATGGTTTTTACTCCCTGGCCCAGACACTCTGTCCTTGACCAAATTGCTCAACTCCCCTAGCTGGGAAGACAAGGCTTATTTGCCTCCAGGAGATGCATCTCATTAAGTTTCCCATTAAATGATGCCTCTAAATCTGTCTTTAACATAACCATGGATTTGAATATCTGTCCTGGGGCATCAGATCTGATAGGGAGTTCCCACTGAGACTTTAGACCTGAAGTTCCCTTGCCAGGATTACACAGCATGCCAGCTGCTAGGAAGATAGCACTCTTCTCCCAGGTCTCCCCCATGTGCTCTATTTGCAGGTAGCTCACCCTTACAGAGTTTGGGGAGGACAGTGGTCAGGAATTAAAGCAAGAAAAGAAACAATGGTGAGTCTTCTCCTTTGCTCCCAGACTCAGAAATGCCTCCTTCACTGACCTGGCTCAAGTAGTATGAAAAAATTGGGAAGTGTGGGCTGCATCCCAGTTGAGCTTTCCTCATGCACAGTTGCTTTTGGGGGGGCTCTGTCACCAGCGGCAGCTGGTAGGGCACAGCAGGTGCGACACAGGCCCTGCAAAGAGCTGCCCAGCAAACAGCATTTGCCAAAGAGCTGCTTCTTTTCCAGCCAACAGGAAGTCAGTGACATGGAAACTCGGCGCTGACAATGATGTGTGGGTCTGGGTGATGGGCGAGCATCCTTCAGATAAATCCTATGAAGCCATCTGTGAAGAGATCCAGGCACAAAGAGTAAAGCGCTTAGCAAGAGAGGAAGGCCAGGAGGGCAGGTAAGCACCCTTCAGCTGAAGGACTCAGTGGGCAGATATGGAGGATAAGGCTTTTCTAGGGACACACAGGCTGGAGTCTTCTCTGTAAGGGCTGTGGTTATCACTGTCATGCTGGCCTTGCTGGCAAAAGGCAGAGGCAAAGGCTGGCTTTCTGAGAGGACACCCAATGCAGGCAGAGACCAGCTGCAGCCTGAGACTTGCTTCAGCTCACTGAGCCTCCCATGACATGGCTCCTGCGTGGGACCCTCTGCAGACCACAGGAAATGCTGATGCTGTTACTGCAGCAGGTGGTGGGCTCGGATCACGCTGATTCACCAGCAGGTGCCCAGGTACAGCCGGACAACAGTTACTCACCACAAGTCATTAATTTAATTACTCACCTACCTGATCTGGAGATATAACTGCCTATACACGTGGCTTCATTGCAGCTCTGCTCTGCTCACGTGTAGCCTCCTCACAAGATGCTCAGACAGCAGAAAGTGACTCCCTCCTAAGTCGTCTCTCTCTTGCATTTCAGGGAGACTGGCTCTTCTGCAACATGGTCTCTACACCTACAGCCAGGACTTCTGGCTGAGACAGATCTTCACGAGAATAAAAAAAACACTGTGGAGAAAAAGGAGGAACATGGGAGAAAAATGACTGATACTGATACAACAGGAAAAAGCCAGGAATTCACAAAGGTAGTTTTCCATTTTCCCATAACTATAAGAAACATGTGTTATGAGGTCTAAGAAGTGCAGCAAATCCTGGCTGCTGTAAATACAAATCTGAAGGAAAAAGCCATTTATCTGTTAAGGCTTTTCTTTAATAGTCAGAGAAGAAGCCATATTGTTACATCCTTAAGACTCGGGAGGTCCATGTGCTATTCTCAGCTGGGATAGACCTGCTCTGCACCAATGGATAAATTACTCTGAATTCCTTTGCTTCCATTCTCTGTGGGTAAAACAAGGGGTGCAGTACTTTCCCTTCTGCACTGTGGCCGGTTTGGATGGCTTTTGGGGCAAGACCAGGGAGGCTATCCAGGATCTGTACATGCAAGGCCACAGCCCTCAGACAAATAATTTACTTTTATAAAAGACCAAATGAAGATAATTTTACCAGCATCATCTAACATGCATATTTTTGGTAGTTCTTGGGGCTTTTTGTCTTCTAAAACAGAAAACAGCTTATGACCTGGACAGCACAGGACAACTCCAAATGCAGTAATACAATGTCTGCTTTCCTGTGGTGTTTCATTACAGAAATACTTTTTTCCAGCAATAAATACATTTGTGCTTTTTAACTGGCTACAAAAAGCCATTTGCAGAGAAAGGAAAAAAAGAAGAGTTAAATTAACTACCCATGCAACCACAGTTGAACGGAAGGAACAGAACACCCTGCCAATTTAATGGGAGAAGTCCAATCTCATTCAGCAGTTTTCATTCAGCCTTGAATGAACTTGTATGAGTGTATATTCTTTTATCATATGGCCACTCCGTACTTCAGTATAAAAAGTATGATAACAGAAGGTTGCATTTTGGCAAAATGCTCTCCTGCTGCTACCAAAATAGTGAAATAGTGAAAGGAATTTGGAGTGACTGTCTCCTTTATCAAAAGCCTCTGAGTCACATGGGTTTTTTTCTCTGCACTGTTTGCTGAAGTTGAGCAACTATGTGGGAGATTTTTTTTCAAAGGAACTTACTAGTCAAAGCTGACAAAAAAACCCAAAACAAAACAAAAAACCAAACAAGCCACCACAAAAAATCTACCCCCCTTTCAAAGTCTTACACAGGGAAATAGATGGGGGTTGTATATTTTCCTTTCTTTTCTGTCATTATATTATTAGTAAATTTTCCCAGGTTTCTGGGGCTTTTGCTATTAGAAGGAGGGCTCCAGACTGAAGTCTCCTGTTATGTTTTCTAGGCTTGGAGAGGGGCTTGTTCTCACCTCCTGCATTGAAATGTTTTCTCTGAGATCTAGTTCTCATTTAACCTGAGAGATCCAGGTATCGTGCTGCAGGGAATAGGGCTGATCTAAAAAAACATGCTTCACATGCATTTGCAGTTCCTAGTTTCCTATTGAGGAGGGGGAAATTGTAAAGCCATGTTCTTATTAAATATTGGCCAGGTACGTGATGAAGCTAAAAGGAAGTGTGTCACTGGTAAGTAGACTTGTACAGTTAACTCATCACTCGTTGTGCCATGGGAGGCAGTCAGGGTCTGATGGGGAGGTGGGTGGGTGTTTACTCAAAGCCAAACCTAACAGTTCGTCTGCCAAGGCAGCTCTCAGCTAGGGACTGCTGGCAGGGCAGCTGGGCTGGTTTGCAGGGGAGAGAGAACACGAAATATCCAGCCAGTTGGGTCAGTTTGTCAAGTAGGAGTTTGCAGCAACCCAGCCACAGCTGCAAACATGCACAGGCAGGTAAAGTTGTAGACAGCAGGTTCTGCAAGGGATTGCTTTAGAGGAAGCGAAGAAAGAGACTGCTCCCTGGGAGCACTTGTGAGCATTGCTTAGCAAATCTAGGCATGCTTTTGGCAATCCTGACACCCCTGAGTTCTCCTGCTGAAGCATGTTTGGCCTAGTATGATGGGAAACCCCCCCCATGTTTGTCAGAGCAGGCTGGCAAAATTTGTTAACAAATGTTGCATGACTGCTTTTGCATTAAACACCTATTGCACCAAAAAAAGAGCAGTTGTCCTAATGTCATATTTATTTCTCACCACTCTTTTGCTCTGCTCAGAGGGGAACCAGAAATGTTCACCAGATGCTGGCAGATTGCCATGTGAGGAAGCATAGCTTCCAACAGGTAAGTGGCAACCTATGATGCTCTTAACACATTGAGTGAGGTCAAGGCTTTATCCTAGAGTCCCAGTCAGCTTCAGAGCCTCATGTGAGCCAAGAATGTTCTCACCTTTTGGACCAGTTTCATCCGGTATTGCCATGCTCCTCATGTATGGTGTGATGATTTGGTGATATACAAAGCAGGCCAGGCTGGCAGACTGGGGAGTAGCACAGGGAGATGCTCCTCGTGATTTTTGGTGGACTGTTTTCCCTTCCTGCCTCAGTTGTCACCTGCAGTAAAGATGGAGGGTCTGTATGTTCTGTATGTTGTTGAAACTGGAGGGATTCACTGGAAAGAATGGAATTCCCAGTATTTCAAGGCTAGCTAAAAAGAAGGGGTAAAACTTGCCTGCAACAAAGCTGAATATACTGTTTCTTTCATAGATGAAGGAAGCACAGAGGAGAAATTCAGAAGTGATCACAGACCCCCAGGAGCCAATACCACAGAGCCACTCCAGCACAGAGAGCTGGAGAACACTGCAGAACTCGGATGAGAATGAGCCTGAATGGCAGGAATTCTGTAAGACCTTAAAATGTCCTTTTCCTATAAGGCTTGAGAAATCCTAGGGCTCTGTGGGGTCATCTCAACCCTTCTCCTGCCATACTAGAACTGAATAATAGGTCAGAGGGTGGACAGTACTGCCAAGAAATACAGCACTGTATAATCAGAAATATTTCTGAGTCCATGCAGCATTGACACTAGAGCTGGGCAAGGGAATGGAAAACTTTTCCAACTGATACAATGTTAAAACAAGCAACAGATAGGAACCACATGAGTCTAGCCAGTACAATTAATTTTAAACTAGAAGCTGGCCTTTTGTAGGACTTTGCAGTAACCATTGCTCTTGAGGACAAGGATAATGGGTAACAGGGACTAATTAAAAAGGGCTTTCCTGTCATTCAGGCATCATCCCACCTAAGCAAAGCCCTGCTGCACTGTCTCCTGTAATGAATCCCAATGACAGAAAGGAAAATGGCAAACAGTATGAGACTTGCAGTAGCATCCGTTGGTGCTGCCACATGCTTCCTGATAGAGAACCTGATGGACCTTTTTTCCCAGTTCCTTCCCTACTGCTCAGTAGATGGCAATGGTGTACCACCAGTTGTTTCCACTTAAGTCTAGGGGTTTTATTTTTCTGACTGATAAAAAAAAAATGCTGACTGGAGAGCTAGTTACTCCTGCAGACTCCAGGATGAGATGGACCTAGACAATCAAGGCAGTTTTACATGAAAAAAAACCCCAAACAAAACCACAGTCAAGTTCTCCACTTTCCATAATAGTTTCAGCAAGACTCTTTCCCACCCTCCAAAATTGATTAGCACTTTCAAATCCTTCAAATGATTGATTTGGGGTCATTTCAACAGCCTTAACTCCATAAGCCCTGCCTCCCCCACCAGCTTACATGAAAGGCACTACAGAAATCCATGTCTGAACCAGGAGTCAGCACCTGAAACAAAATCAGTAAGTCTCTAAGTACAAAGAGACCTGCTACCAAGAGAAAACACACAGATTTTTAATCTTGTCCTAGAAAAAACCTGGTTTTTAATCTCTTAAATGAATAAAAACTGTGCTACTTAACATGTGGGAGGCACGTGGCAAATGGCCTCACGAGTGAATCTGTCAGCTTGTGAAATGGGTTATTCTTCCACTTCATCAAGCATGAAGATGGCCAAAGGGTAGCAAGCTTTAAACTTGCTGCTTCTTCGCTCCTGTAGGACTCCTTTTTTGTTCCAGTGCGGAAATCCAAGGCAGCAGATGAGAAGAGACGCTCCCTTGCACGGCAAGCCAGAGATGACTACAGGAGGCTTTCACTGCAGGGCATCCACAGAGGGAAGAGGGCAGATATTTCCAAGGGTGCCACAGCAGGAGATAGGCAACCACTTCAATATCCTCCTCTCCCCCCCAAGCCTAAACTTCCACCTCCTGCAATGGCAAAAGGGAGAGCGATTAGGTAAGGAAGCCTCTGTGCACTGTGGAAAGGAGAAGGGATGAGATTATTTTGCTCTAGCATGGAATGGTTGAGAAGGGAATGGTTAGCTCTCCTCCTTGTACGGAAGAGACACCCAGCAGGGAAAAATACAGAGCCTAGGCTATATTCTAGCCTAGGGTGTGATGAGGCCTTCAGGTGTTCATTCCTGGAGGTTTAGTTAGTAGAGTGTCCTAAGCCTGGAGCACATAGAGTCCCTATGATGCCAGATGTCCACTGAAAACCATATTCCACCCAGCTGAACTGATGTAAGCTGCCTATTTGGGACTGCTCTTAAAATCCTAAGCAAAATGTAAGTCCTGCACAGGGACTCAAAACCTGTAGTTTGAACGTGATGCACAAACCAGAGGTCTTTTCTAACAGGAAAGAGGGAGTCCAGAGGACGATCTCCAATTCCACCGAAGAAAGCATCATCAAGTGGTTCAAAGAGGAGCAATTCCCTCTCCGAGCTGGCTATCTGAAAACCACAGACACAATAGCACCTTGGTTCCACGGTGAGTCCTGGGCATTTCCACTGCAACCCAGCTCTTCAAGGAGTTTTTTCTGCTAACGTGGCTGCTAACAGGCTGGGCTTGGGAGTAAAGCTCCTATACTGGAATCAATATACAACAACTGCAATACCATTCTCTCTCTAACACAGCAACAGTCCTTTCAAGCCCTCCACATTTGTCATTCATCGTTGGCCAAGTGTGGAACAGTTAACAACCAGCAGCTGGCATGTGGCCATGGCCTGTTACTAGCAATGGCAGCACTCTTTTTCCTGGGCTACTGGGCAAGAAAACAGTGAAAGGGATGGAAGTACCATGGACTGGTTTTAGAGCAGATTTCTTGTGAGAACTCTTCTGTTCAGTCCTGCACAAATGCTTTTCTCCCTTCAGTTTTCTGGTTTGGTTTTTAACAGGTATCTTGACCTCTAAGAAAGCAGAAGAGCTTTTGAATAAAACAGTACCAGGGAGTTTTCTGATCCGAGTCAGTGAGAAAATCAAAGGCTACGTGCTCTCCTTTCGGTCTGTGGAAGGATGTAAACATTTCCTCATTGATGCCTCCAGTGATTCCTACAGCTTCCTTGGAGTGGACCAGCTGCAACATTCAACACTGGCTGACCTTGTAGACTACCACAAGGTGAACATCCAGTAATGCATTCATAAACTGTTTAATTGCCTTGGGGCACTTCAAAATAAGAAAGAATAGATTCAGTTGTTTTGAAGTAGGTAACTAGACCCATTTGAACTGCTGCTGAGTATCCTGTGTGCTGCTCCAGAAGGGTATGTCAGCCTGACTGGTACAGCCGAGGTGACCTAATACATCTCAGACATCTTAGATTTGACTCACTCATGCACAAGCATGCAGAACACCTTGCACACAGGGCCCAAGTTACTTACAAGCTACTTAGTAGAAATGTTGATTGAGAGGTGACAGCATACTCATGCAAACTCCTTTCTTTTGTATTGTCTCCATGGTTAAGGGGCACTGGCAAGTTGCGTAAACACAAAATCCTGCTTACATCCAGCTTCAGCATGAAAGAGAGCAAGGTATCTTTATAATGTCAAAGCAGGCAAGGGGTCGTACTGAGCAACGGTAAAAAATAGAAGGGAAGGAGGAAGGTTGGCAGGCTCTTGCAACAATAACAGTGGTGTTTACCAGCACTGACTGCAGTTACATGGGCTTCAAGGAGAGCCAGATGGATTGTTTATTTGTATGCTGTAAGATCTGCCTAGGGACAGGACAATAATTTTTCTCAGAGGTTCATTTAAAATCCCTCTTTCTTTTAAATAAGTGCCTAGCTTAATACAGACATGGCTAAACAAAATTGGACATGAGAACAATAGCTATGCTCATTTGCTCTATAGAACTCCCCCTGGGCTGCCTGAACTTGCTTCTTGCATGATTTTCATAGTGCAGGCTGAAAGTATTAAAAACAAGAGTTATACAGCTATTTGTACCAGAGCTGGAGGATTTAAAGCCTGGCTGTGCATAGCTATATCAAAAACAGAGCCATGCCCACAGTCTGCAAAGAATTCTGCAGACCCCCTGCACTACAGCATGTGTGGGCAGCTGAACCCACTCTGCCAAAGTGCCCCACTGGGTTCTGTTTATCATCCACCGGGTGACCATGAAAGAAGGCAAGTCCTCACCATGCATCTGTTGCTAGGATGGAGAAAAAGATTGGAAGCAAAGACTGTACTATGAGGGAATTCTCTGGTGCCTGACAGGACGTGCCTGAGCAGAGGGTGTGTGCTGTTTCCAGAATCCACCCTTGTCCCTCCCACAAACAAAGCCAGAAGCACAGTCCACAATCCCTGGTCCTGCTTTACCTGCATGCTGCACAGTCCTGGCTCCAGCACTTTCTGGGCAGGACACCACTCCATGTCAGAGAAGCTGTGGTTTCCTCAGAGATGAGCACAGCTCTTTCCTAGAACTGCCAAAGTCATGTCACTGAGTTATGGCACCGGGCACAGACACTGTGTTATGAAGACAGAGGGCAGCCATTTGGGCCCTTCCTCGAGTTCTCCAGCGATCTGAGCTGTATCACACAGTGGTGTGAACACATCCACACCATAAACAGAGGCAGGGAGACTGCTGTCCACCTTGTGAGGTTGTGACAGGCAGGGTCTGTTTGAAAGCTGCTGTTTGATCATGTCCTATATCAACAGGATGAACCCATCACTTCCCTGGGGAAGGAGCTGTTGCTTTACCCGTGTGGCCAAGAGGACCAAGAGCCAGATTACATCTCCCTCTTTGAGTGAACCTCCCCATTTCGCTGGGCAGCCCCAGGCTTGTATTCACAAAGAACTTGGAACAGAACTTGGAACCAGAGCTGCTGATACTTACCTGAAACCATAAGTGCCTCTATTTTATATCCTTCACAACAAAGCAGTAGGAAGATAAGTACTGTTGTGAGCTACAGGATGCATCAGCCCAGCAAGCTGCAAAGCACCTGGATACATCCCTCAAGATGGAGTGAATGAGTTGATGAAGTAATTAGTTGAACAGGGAGATACTGCCGTGGATTTTCAGTGGGTTTTCGTAGGTTTCTTGGGGGACTTCTGTATTCAAGCTGCCTTTTGTTCTTGAATGCAAGGTTGTGTGCCATCTGGGAAATAGATTAGTACCTACAGTTGAATGAGATTATACCTTCCTGAAGGCACAAAACAACTTGGAGAGGTGAATCGATCTTGATATGTAATTAGCATAATGTGAAGCTTAATTCTATAAAATGCTGTGTCCTTGGAATGAAGGATGTTCAAGCTTTCAAACATCCAAGCAAACCCTGAGTGCCTTTCAGTGAAAGGTGCTCTCTGTGGCAAGAGATTTCCATGAAGAGTGCATTTTTTAAACTCCTCTAGCCTCTGAATATAGATCCTTCCTCTTTTAACATGTATTTAACTCCCACACAGGCCTTTCTGTGTTGAGAGAGATTATCCTTTTGAAAAGAAAAGGAGAAGGGACAGAGACATTTGTCTGAATGACTACCACATGTACAGAGCCTAAAAATGTAAGAAGGAACACCTATATCAGTATTAATACAGTTTACAGAAGAGTTTTTGCCAGTAAAGAATGCTATTTTCCAAAATTGAGCTATTTATTGCAAGTTGTGTCCCAATTACTGAGATACATCTGGTGTAAACTTCATCATTGAACTTGTTCTTTCAACAAACTGTTCGCTCTTCTTATCTGTTACAATGCTCTTTAAATACATCATTCAAAAGACTGGGGGAGAGGCTGGCCAGAATCACGTAACAAATTAGTCCTCATCCAGGTTCCCTCATGTTGTTGCACATGACAAACTCTGCAGCTGAAGGTTGTGGTGTGAATCTGAAAACATCATTTTTTAGAGGCACAATCCTCAAACAGTGAACAAGAGTTGATCTTCTTTCAGTTGTTTACCTGTTTTCACCTGTTCCCTTTTTTCTGTTAGATCAGGGCTACTCTGCTTAACTTGAAGAAGCAGTCAAAACTTTCAGTCTTATATTAATCTGGGTTTTGCAGAATAGAGATTTAAAGAAATTGTGATCATCTAGTCTTAAAATTTACAACTATGCTGACAGGCGGTTTCCGTTCCAGTAAAGAAGGGATAACGGCACTCCAGTTACGGCAGGTGTCACTTGCTAGAAATAAAGCCTTAATGTAAACTGAGATTCTGAACGTAATGACACTCTGCCACTGCAAATGACTTAATGAGCTTCTTGAGCAATATATCACATGTATCAAAGAGATAATTTCAATATAATCTGCATCAATCATGAGAAAGGGTGTTAGCTTATTTGTAGCAGGGAAACATCCCACCTTCCCTCTTTATGAACTGTTTCTTTTAAAAATATGGTCAAAATGAAAGGTCCTTCAGAAAAGCATCTGTTTTCATGTGAAGAATGTGCCATAGCTGATATCCTGCTGGAGACAAATTGTGAAGTGTTTTGCAGACCTCTGAGCTGGTAAAGACAGAGGAAAAAGTATCCTCTAAAAAGGCATTTTGAGGCAGGATGTTAACTTGCAAAATAACATGCAGTCTGGCATGGACATAGCAGGACAGAATCAATTTTAGCTCTAAGATCTTTAGTAAAACTCCTCAGGGTTTGACTTGGTGACAAGTGGACCAGTGGATTCACTGACTTTATATTAAACTACTTATTTGCAATTATTGTCTCAGTACAGCCCAGGGAAAACCACTATCCATGTTCACATCTATCCCACATATTTGAGTCATGCCTCAGTTTTTCAAAGACCCACTTTTCTACTTTGAGGCAAGAAATATGAAGTTATGTAGCTACACATTTAGTTACTGCACTGACTGCAAAGGCAACTACCTTGCTAGAACAGATACCCTCAAGGCTGGCTCTTCTATTGCTCCAAAATCCCATTACCCTGAAAGTCTGTGGAGCAAGGATGTCTTGCGGCGGTCGGGAATCAAGGGTGATGACATGTCTTTGGGAGTTTCTCTGTAGAATCTTTCCTTCTTCAAGGAATGCCATGCAAGGATTACAAGGGTAGTCAATTTGAAAACTGCTTGCTGGAGAGATCATGTATCCTGGAGGAACATGGCAATTTGTTTTGCTCAATGCCTTTAGCCAGAGCATGCTCCAGTCATCAAAAAGTAAAGCAAAGAGTCCCTGGATGGCCTCCCCACCTGCACAGGGCCATCTCTAGTTCCTCCTCAACCAAGATCCAACCAGTTGTCATTCTGAGAAAGATCACAAGCTGGTTTGAGGACAAGGAAGGTAGATACCTTCCTAACAAAATCTGTTCTGTTGGCTGCTCTCTTTAGATTTCATCTTTTTCTGACTGGGCTGGAAGACCTGTTAGAGCTCCACTTGGCTCACAGAAACATAAATAACAGCAGCTTCCCTTTCTCATGCTGTTCTTCACCTCTTCTATCAGTACAATCTCCACCTCTAAGAGAGCCCTGCCAGATCTCTGCTGTGATTAGATTGCCCTGCACATCACCGATGTGGCCAGTGCCTGTGGGCTGGATGTCTCCATCACTGATACCATCTCAACTCTTGCCCAACTGGCTTCTGCAGCCATGGAATGGAAACTGCATAGACATTATTATTCTGGGCAAGAGGAACAGCATCTCTGTAGCAAAGGACATACATGAAAGTCACAAAGGTGCTATTTAAAAATATAAGTTATGAAACTCTGACGGGATCTGGGTGACGTGCTTGCAAAGTTACCCCATGTAATGAAGTGCTGAATTTACCACTGTCCGGTGCTTAGAACTGGAGACTAATAGAGGGTTGAAGGGACCTCTGGAGATCATCTGGTCTAGTCCTGTTCCATAAGTGTGGCTCAGGGAAGACTGAATAAAACCATCATGGAAATAGTTAAGGTAAGGCTTGAGGTAGGCTATGATTATGAAACTTTCATAGTATACAACATCCAGTTTCAAATTCAGGTTTAAGGGGGACTGTAGGAACAACTTTTGCCTTGGAGCAACTGATTTACCAAACTTTCATATGCACTCAACAAGCCACACCTGTCTCCTCCTATTGCATAATGTTTGTAAAGTTACTTCATCAATACAAAGCCCTTTATAAATAATTTATCATGTGTTCTGGGAACAAAACAGTTCTTTGGAGGATCTACTTGAATGATTGCTGAAGTTTCTATGGTAAGTGATGTATTTTGGGGTTGAGGTTTTAAAGTATACAAAGTTTCTATTCTTTTTGTACTTTTGCAGGTTTTTGGACATTGGGTGATTTGTAAGGCAAGTGCAATGCAGATCCTTTGCACCAACAAAAGACAAACGCATATAAACATGTCCAAGGAAAAGGTACTTACAGCAGCATGGTCTCTGTCTGCAAATCCTGCATACAGTGCTTTCAAAAGAGATTCATAGCACTCTTCCTACCGCACAGCAGCACAACAAAGAGTGGTTCACTTATTGTTCAGTGCTACTTTTCTTCCCCCAGCTTTTACAAGCCAAAACCAAAATTAGAATCTGGTTCAGACTGCCTTGAATTAATCTGAATCTATAAAACAAAGAGACTGCTCAGAGAAACAGCATTTAGGTAAGCAAATGGGATTTCCAAGCCCATGCAGTTTTTGTTGGCTAGTATATATTAAAATGATAAATAGCAGTCAACATTGAAAGAAAATGTTTTATAAGAGCAGTAACTCAGACTTGCAACAGTTTTAGGCAATTGCAAAAAAACATATTAAGAATATGACTAATTTTTACAATTAGTACCTATAATTATCTTAAGAGAATTTGCAGGGACCAGTAATCCATCAGAAAAGTTTATTTTGTTAATTACAAAAAGCTTTCTGTACCCTGGGCAAGGCTCTGTATTTGGTTTAGAAGGAATACTTTGGTGTAAAGTCAGAAAATGTTCATCACTGTTGGTATCTGGCATTCTGAGTTTAAAGCCTCCTGCTAAATCAGTACTGCAAGTTGATGTGTATTTCCTTTTCTTCAGCATGATAAAGCTTCTGCCTTCCAGTGCCCAGGTTGTGTAGAAAAATCACGTATCTGAACCCAGTTCCCATCCACAGAAACACAGATCTGCAGAGCATCTTCTAGGCATTGGAAGGCTGTACTATTTCCTAGTACGGCTAGAAGTAGAAAACCTGAAGTATGGCAAAATAATTCCCAAGCCAAACAAATTTCATTTAAAAATAAATCTTGGGATACATACAGCATTCTAAAGCAGAAATACACCATCTGATTTACATGATACAGATGTGGCTCATTGCTTTTGGTTCACTGTCCACAGAGGAGAACAAACAGTATCCTCCAGCGTTTTTCAACCATCATACTTGACCAATAAGGTTTTCTCTTTCTTAAGTTTAGAAAGCACTTTCTGACATACCTCTTCCTGTGGATGAACTGAGAATGCTGTGTATATTGCACTGCTGCTGTTTCCCCATCCCAGCCCCTTAAAGGAAAAGTATTTTTGGTCATTCCAGCTTTACCATAATTAACAATCAGATGTCCTTCTCAGAGCAGGAGTCTGTACTTATTCAAAAATAGCCCTTTTTAGATATCTCAAGTTAGATGTAGAAAATAACTCCTAATAACTCCTTATTGGCCCACCAAAAAGTCAATCCTTTAAATAACTGTACACATCTTACAAACATTTCAAAGGAAAAGCACATCCATTTGTTAGTGTGAATACCACACTGGCCATATAATACCACATAATGTTCATTGTCTCTGTGACATGACCTTGAATCTCATCAAGTGTTCAAGTCTTTCCCAGAAGCAAGTGCTGAACAGTCAGGATAATGGAGTACTTAAAAGCCCCATTAGGATAAAAACCAAAGTAGGGAAGACAAACGCTTTCCCTCTTCTTTTGCTGCCATTCTGCTGGAATCTCCATCCTCTTTCAGTCTCATTCCAACTTTTCTGGTTAAAAACTCTTTTCAAAAACACCCTACAGTCCAATTCAGAGGCTTTTTATCTCCCTTTTTGGATTCATGTCTTCTTACTGCTCAATTTCTGTCTATGCAGGTGTGTCTCAATCTCTTGCTTGAAAATAAGCATCCCAAGCTGGCCATGGGAAGCCTCATTCATAGCCTTGGACTGCATGCACATTTTGTACTGCTCTGGAGTCAGCTCATCCAGACACTGCTTTTCATGCCACAGATGGAAGAGACCCCTGACAGGCGTTCGGATCACCATGAGGTTGCTGTGAAGGTACTTGCGGTACAGATGCACATCTTCACCACCCCAGCCTTTAATGTCCAGGTCAAAGCCACCTGACACAAACAAAATTTGAAATAAAACTAGAAATATATATTAGCAAACTAGATGCTATTAATTGCACTGCAGCTGTTTTCTGGCTCCGGTCAGCCCTTTAAAACACACATGCTTTCTGTGAACATCAAACTGCCCATCTTCAAATCTTTCACTATCAGACAAAAGTTCTATATTTGTAATTTTGTTTGTAAGCAGTGCTTAGATTCTGGTAACCTCTATGGCACCTAGGAAAAGCCTGAACATCTAACCACAGCACTGCTGCAAATTAGTGACATAGACATACTGGCAAAGGAAAGCCAGGCTGATGATAATTTTCTATGTTTTAGCAAAAAGGCAGGTGTATTGGAGTGTATTTTTCTTACCTATGTTGATAAAATCAGATCTGTACTGGCAAGTCATCCCAAAACCAAAGTCTCTCCAAAATCCAGTTTCTTTTTTAATAATCTGCATGGAAGGAAAGGAATGTTTACATGGAAGCAGAAATGCTTTCAGAATGAGCATTCTGACCTGAATGTGGTCAGAAATAGGAGCAACTGCTCTTTTCTTCTTCCCCATGTGAATCCATGGCTGGTCCTGAACCCGTTTTTGTAGATACTCATTGCATATATCTACCCCTCCCTCCCCCCCACAAACAGCAGTGTTCTTAGCTATCATGGATAACCCCGTGATCCAGAACAGGATCAGGTTTTGCTACACTCCTGCTGTTGTAGACCAAGTAGAATAATATCACACCTCTGGAGTTTGCTTCTTTGCAGGCAAAGCATCCTCCAAAATTGTTAGTTTCTGTGGGATTCAAACCCAATGTAAGAAGCATATTGGTAAACCAGGGGAGCCAGACTGCTGTCAGAGCAGATGGTGGCATCTGCATTGTGGACCACAAGAGCTCTGGAAGAAAACAGTGGTTCTAATCTGATCACACAACTGACAGCTTTTTGATTACATAAATTTTGAGTAACAAGAATAATTTTCCATTACAGAACTGCTATATCCAGCTAAAACTGAACTCCAGATATGTTAGGCGATAGATATATGTCCCATAAAAGCCTTTGTAAAAAATGAATGATCTGCCTTCCTGAGATGGACAATGAAAACATTATTTACTACAGGCAGAAAATTGGAGCACTGAGAAATCATGGCTATAATTTTGAAAAGCAGATATCTAAGTACAGATCTCTAAGGTCATAATTCATGCATGTGGGTGACCTAACCCAATGTGGTGAGACATCCAAGAGCTTCAAGAGGCTGGGACAGGTACTTAAATCCTCTGAGCAAGTCAGCAGTACTTCACACTCTTGAATGTCTGGTTAGAAACCTGTCCCTTAGCAGCTGCTTTGGAAGATCTGGACTTCCCTTGTGACAGAATTTCAGAAGATGAGGAAAAATAATTTCCTTTATGAAGAAATGCTCTTCCAAAATTGTCTCTCCTGAGTTCTTGTTCACGCCTCCCCTTTTTGTTCATAACTCTGGTCTCTTCAAAAGCTTTTTTTTTTTAATTTTACTGCTCACATTGCTATAGATGTCATTTCTCATTTCTCCTTTCCTTGAAAAATCCAAGTCACTGCAGAAGCCAGTTAAAAGGAAACAATATTGTATCTGTCAGGTCTGCACTGTAAAAAGAAGTCTCCATCACGATGCCGTTACAGCAAGCTACTTATATGCATTAGCATTATTATTTCCCATTAGTGCAAGTGGCTGCTGCACAAATCAAATTCTATCAAAGATTTCTGAAGCCTTTTTTTTTTTTCCTCAGCAGCCCAAGTTCCAGGACAGAGAGCTAACACTCTCTTGTTTTATTGTCATAGATCTGGCCTTATGCCTGGCAACTAATGTGGGCTAAAAATATAAAAATATACATAAAAATGTGATTGGCTGTACTTCTTTAAATCAAGAAAACTTCTGATATAAGCATCACATTTTATGATTCAAATATTAGCTATAAATATTTTGACAATCCTGACAATGTACTTTGTGGAATTTATGCTAGCTTGAGAGCTAAACTCTATTTCATTCCCTAAGCACAATGCTAACAACCTTGAGGATCCCTGACAGGCTCTGAGCAGAGAGAGAAAAGCTTATGTGAATTCCATGGTACAATCAGAACAAGTTTGTTCTGAGAAAAAAACAGTAGAAGGGATTTTCCAGACTCTTCAGTAAAGGCTTTCTGGCTATGTCTCATAACACAGAGAGCAGTAGACAAAAAAAGACTTTAAAATATTTTGGATGGACTTTTCAAACTCTCATTCTTCATTTTTATAGAGGAACTGTACAAGGTGGGGGTAGTGATAACAGAAGACTGGACTCAGACCCCAAGTGATCTTTTTCAGCTGTGACTGTCCCTGGGCTCAGACCATCCCTAATTCCTACCTACCCAGAACAACAATAGAAGCTGGGATGCTCTGGGGACAGTGTCCAGCCGGGGACAGTGTCCAGTCTGGGACAGGATGAGCCCTAGTAAGTGCAGTGCCTGGCAGTAAGAGAGGCAGATGTGGCAGGTTAGGACCTGGTCTAGAGGAACTGAATGAAGCTGCATAGCTGGCTTATGTTTCAGTTTGAAAATTCAGCCACTTAGCAGCACTAGTGGGTAGAGGACTGTGACCCACTGAATCTGGAGAAAAGCAAGACTCCCTTTTATCAGGCCTTTAAGTTCAACAACAGTGCAACGCCAGAGCACAAGGGAATGTAAAACAGTGTCTGCAGCAGTGCCAAGCAATGGCTTGGTCACTAACATTCATGTGAACCTCTCGTCTGTGTGCTCTTTCTTCCTCACAACAGCTCCCTCCTCATCAAGGAGACTCATACATGTCTTAATCATATGCCTTATGGCAATGTTTTTAAAAATACTGCTTTGTTTTCACATCAAAAATAAGCAGGTGAGATGGAAATCAATGGAGTTGTGCTGTGTTGTATCACTGCCAGATTAAAGTGACAGCTCCAAGCATGTGATTTGACTCTGAGACACTTCAGAAACACACTGTCTGCTCACAGGCAGTTCAATCATGAGCTGTGGGATGGGAAAGGCCACTGTAAGGTGTTCAAGTAAGTGGGGGAATAACTGTGTCAGCCCCTGGAATTCTCTTTTCACTGACTGATCTGATGACAGCTCTGCTTTTTTCAAGTGTCAGTTTTTCAAATGCAAATAGTATTCAGCGCAAGGGAGAAATCAGAGCAAGTCAAGGACTGTCACCCCAAGATAGCACACCATGGAGGAATTGCTCACTAGCTAGGAAATTCCTTCTAGCAGAGTAGCAGACACATTTTAAATTCTTAGTTTCCATGTAAAAACTTCAAAAAGGTTTAAAATAAATGGCACCAAGATACTTCCCAGTGAAGCACACCTGCAGAACTCACAGTAAGGTGAGTGTTGTAGTTAATTTTGTCTGTGTGGTGGTCATTGTGCACAAGTAATAGGGAAATGCTATCCAAGAGCACATGTACCTTTAAAAACTGCTTTGTTCAAATAAAAGCAGGCATTCAGAGAAGCATGTACTTACCAGCTGCTGTTCTAAAGATGGGATGGAATCATGGTGACCATAAATTATACTGGGGTTATACTGGCTGAAGAGAACAGGATAAAATACCTTCTTCCCTGGAAATGACAATGGGTTATTTTCTTTAAAAAGCTGTATAAAACACACTTGTCTCTTACAAGATGCAGTCCAGGCTTGGCCAAATCCAGACAAAGTCACACAAATTTTGCATTGAGCCTATGTTCTTTCCACAAGAATGTTAATGCGAGGATATAATTAATAAAAAGATTCTGTTCCAGAAAGCACAGATGCTAAATGCAAGAGATTCTATCACAGTGGGAGCAGGAACTGTTACAATTGATTTACAGTAGCTTCATTACCAATTCAAAGGCAAGAATATTCTGGTGAGGGATTTTACATAATAGGTAGAACCCACTGAAAGACAATATACATCATGAGAAGCAGTACCTGGCTGTGTGTTCAGTCTACAGGAGTTCAAGAATTCAGCTGTGAAGTATATGTCCACATCGCAAAAAAAGAGAACAACATTGTTTCCTTTCCAAAATCGAGCACCGACATCTAATCCTTTCCCCCTGGAAAATTCTTCATTCAATTGGATGAAGGTAAAGTTCTTGAAGTTGGCTGACCTGGAAGGAAAATATTCAGCAACTTAATCTGTCCATCCAGCTCTTAATGTAAGTCGGGGGTGGGAACCCAATATGAAAGAATTAACCTAGAAATCTGTAATATCACAGTTCTGAGAGCAGCTGGAGGGAAGAGATGTCCTGTTTGACTCTTGAGGAGATTTCCACTATGTCTGTCTACATTCAGAGCTTGACCTATGTACTCACACACTAGCATTTCTGTCACAGACTTTCTTTGGGCAGGTCTCACAAAAATCCCAGCAAGGCTTCGATTAACAAAAATATCTTCAGTATGCAAATTTCAATTACCTGTGGTCACATTACTGTATCTATACAAGGGTCCTCTTCCTACACAGAGAAGACAAGCAAAAGGCTGCAGTGCCACATGATCTTGACAAACACAGCTATGTAACCAAACTCAACAGAGCAGAACTGGCGAAAAGTATCCAGTTCCTTTATGCTCTACTGAAATTGTCTCTACCCGCCTTTGGAAGTCAGCTTTCAGCCCTAACAGTTAAAGCCACTTTCAAAGAACTAAAGAGTTACCAGTGTGTGGTGGGGAGGAAAAAAGAAAAAAAAAACAGTTGCAGTGAGGTAAATTCAGTTAAAATCTGCTCTGCAGTTCAAAAAACCAAGGTCACAAAACCACAGATATGGGACTCTCTGGGTAACACCATTTTAATTTGATACAAAAAGAAAGCTATTTTCTGCAATGCACTTTAGAACGTTTTGGCACAACTATGAGTTTTGAGATATCAAGTCTCCACTTCACATAGGATCGCTGTGTATGAACAGCACACACCAGATGTTCAGTTACTTACTTAGAGGTATTTTCAAGTATCGATTTGACTTCATTCATTTGTTCCTTTCCAAAGTAAACTACAGTGAGGTGAATTCTCCCATCCTGCTGAATGCCCATTTCCCTGGAGAAGAGAGATAGATTTATGACTTGTCCCAGAAGTTAGCTTCCTTCAATAACCTGCAGCAGCTGGGGAAGGCAGAGTAGGGTGAACCTCGGAGGCATTCCTGGGGACATGATTCACTGACAGACATCCTTGTCCTGACAAAGCAGCTCATCATCTCTCTTAGAAGGGACAGAAGACTACCTTTCAGGCAGATTAGGTACAAGCTCTCTAAGCAGCATTTGTTATATTAATAGGACACTATTAAAAGAGGCCATCCTGCCCCAGGAAGAATGATCAAGCAGGCAATAACTTCAGCACTTAGGAGAATACGAGAAGGGGGATTTTTATAATACCCTACCTCATAACCTTGAGTTTTTTTAACAGATATTCCAGAGTTCAGATCTTTGGCATTTACTAAAACCTAAGTATCAACCAAAGATCAAACACTTAGCCCAAGGGTAAGACTAATCTGAACAAATGCTAGAACCATGCCTCACTTGCACAAAGTTTAGTCAGCAAGAGTTCATCTATAATCAGCAGAGAGATCAGCATGACCAGAGGGCGATTTCTCCCAGTCTAAAACAAGATAATTAGAATACTAATCAGAAGACTAATTTAGACAAGGACCCTATTTTTAGATGGCTGTAATTAGACAAAACAGATCCCATTGTAAGAGTCAGTATCTGTTAATATCACGGTCTTTTCTCGGCAGCTATTTAAAGTTACATCTCAATTAAGTTCTACCTCCAAACATCATCTCTGTGCTGAAAAAAGTTTAAGAGTAACTATGCTGAAAGTTCAAATACATTTCCTTCTTGCCTTTTGTTGCCTTAACATTTTATCTAAAGGAGCCTGACAAAGTGTCTGGGAGCATCGATTCCCCTTTTCCTCAGAAATGCTCCTTTGCAACCACTGCATGAAATTCTCATGTTGCCACAATTGTATGTGCCAAGCAAACAGATTGAGACTCTTAAGTCAGGTACATGCAAATCAGAAACCCTGATGACTGCAATATAATTGCCTTTACTGCTAATCACAACTCATTAAGCAACCAAATGCCTTTCAGTCTGTAATCTCAAAAATCACTTAGTGGCACAATGAACCGTTAGGTAAAAGTAGCAGTGAGTGAGATCTTGGTAACTCCTAAAATTGCATCTTACTTTCCAAGTAAGAAGAAGCAAAGGCAGCATTGAAGGAAACTCACCTGAAATTCTGCATGAATTGCCGAAATTTGCTGGCTCTCTTGGCCAATGGCACAATGACATTAATAAGAGTGTCAGCCATATTGACATTTTCATTTTTCACTTTCATTACAGGACCAAATGGCCGGAATAAAACAATCTTCTTGAACTGATGTTTTGCATCTCCTTTGAAAGTCAGTTCATACAATGTGCCTTTATTTTTTTCTGTGCGGTAGATCCCTGCGTGAAAACAAAATGAAGAGATTTTCGGATTAAAGCTGGGCTCCTGGGGGAAAAAAAGGATAAAGTCTTCATTTGCTACACCTAAGCTGAAAATGCAGCAGAGGCAATGAGATATTTACTTTTAAACCAATACACAGTCCACCATCGTTCAGAGGAGGCCATCACTCTGGCAGGGACACAGCCCTGGGTTACAGGAGCTGTTTGGTATTCTTGCAGGCACATTCCAAGGCTTGGCTGAGTTACAAACCCCTGAAGGTTACCAACTGCTCACACTCAGTACAACCCAGCAGACATACTGTCCTTATTTTTCAGACTGCTCCAATTGCACACTGCAGACATGCATGGTAATGGGATGCAGAGGGACTGCAAAGGCAGCCTGCCTCTCTGCAACAGGAGGGATTAGGCGATCTCCCAGAAAAACAATTTCCTGATGAGCACTGGGAGGTTCTCTGGAAAGTCCCCTAATAAAACTATGCAACCAGGCCCCAGAAGCCATCAACTTCACCCACTGCCAGTCAGGACAAAACTCTCCTGTTACTCAACTCTCAAGAGACTGCTATTTTCTTTGTGAATGCCCACTCCTGGTCAAGTAATGGTCTGCAAGGATGACACTACAGTTTGTCGGAGGCTAGACCAGGATACTTAATTCATACAAGCATATATTTATTTCCTACATGGAAGGAGCTTTTAACATACCTGATGGGTGAAATTGGTCTGGTTCGTGCTGAGGGCCAGCATGAACTATAAAAGCCTTGATCATGCCCCACTGAAATAATATCATAAATGAGATCAAGCTGGCAAAACGACTGTAGATTTTACCCACTCTAAATGATAGTTCAGTCCCTACAGTGTATACTGAAATAAAGCTTTTTCACTGGCACACTTTTCTTTTTTTTAAGAAAGAAAAATTAATGCTAATTCTAACTACTCACTAAGCCACTGTAAACATCTTAACAACTTAATCAGTACAAAAGTATAATTGCAATGCCTTCCATCTTTTGCAGAAGTTAAAGAGACAAGCACAAATGTCTGGAAACAAACTCCTCCTCTTGACTTGTTCTTCTTTTTTTTTTTTTTTCCCTCTGGCTAGGAAGCATAGCTTCTTCTCATTATGAAAAACAAGACCAAAATAAGGCTTGCTTTTTTTTTTTTTTTTTTTCTTTTTTTAGTCTAGGTTGTTCCCTGATGTGTAACATTGCTGGGCATCTGACCCATAGACTATCAGCTCTCTCTGTATTTCTTGTGAAGGTCTGGGTCAAAGTTTTCTTCAAAGAGAAAAGGGACATAATGTCTTCATCTTGCATTGCAGCTTTTACTGGTATAACCAAAAGACTAATGAGGTGTGATTTCATCTGGAGAGAGTTCTGTGGACTGTCTTATCTTCACTATCATTCTCTAGGTGTTTTATTCTTAATGAATGCTTCAGCTGGTTAATAATATACGCAGATTTACTGATCTGTTATTCACTTCATGTTTTATTTTTAATATAAGCTGATTCAACAAATGCTCCAATCCTCCTCGTAGCATAGCAAATAAATTTAGGGAGATAGCAGCTCAATCATTCTTTTACTGCTAATCTTTCAAAGTTGTGCCCTTGACTCCTCCTAGCTTTTTTCGTAGAGTCTGCCCAAGCTGCAGACCATGAACTACATCTGTTACTGAACTGGAGATCATCTGAATAATGACCTAAAAGTCCCTTGATTTCCTCCTCCTGGTGGCCAGAGAATAGAAATCTGGGCCTTTTAATTCTGCTCACCCATTTATTCTTACAGAAAGCCTGCTGATGATCCAAGTGCATTGTTGGGTGCACTCATTTGCTCAGGCAGTTTTTGAACACAGGTTTTACCAAGGATGTTCGTGTTTGAAAGGTTAAGGCAACCCTTTGACATTCAGCTAAACAAAACTCTAAATTAAATCTGATTTGCGTTTTCTTAAGAGAGAAATTGATAGGACTGTTTCACATATTTGACATAATGAAGTGACATTTTTCATAATAGCAAAGATCTAAATTAAATTACAAATTTAATAGTATCTACCACACAATGTCTCAGTCCTTGCTTTTACATTCTCTTCTACCTACCCCAGCCAAGAAACAATGACCCCACAAATATCACTTCCTCGGAGAGATGTACTACACAATAAAGGAAACCTTGCCAAATAAGAAGTACCTTAAAGAAGAATGCAAGTTGTGACCTGACTGGGGTCCCTCCTAGGGCTATACACACAGAGGCTGCTTCTGACTGTAGTTTTGTTCTTGTACAGTACGTCTACTATGGCTGAAAACAAGTACCTTAGGTGAAGGCAAGGTTTCCTTGTGCAAAATGGTAATCCAACAATTCATAATCCTAACGTTTTATACTGAAGAGAACTGTATGCAAGTTTAATGCCTCTAATTAAATATGGCTATTCTTGATGCATATTTAAACTATTTGTTTTCCATTTTTAAGCATCTTCTTTCCTTTTTTAAGTATCTTATTTTTAGAAGCAGAGAACAAAGTGATTTGTCCATGGGAAGGCAGTGAGCCTTGGAAATGAGTCTGAATGTCCTGAGTCACTCTGGCGACTCACTCAGCAGAACATCCTGCCTTTTACAAATTTTTTCCATTTCCAAAGGCTCTACTTTATTTGTGCCACCAGGACTTGCTATGTGATTCAGGAAGATGTGTCAAACAGCCTCAATTCCAAGATACGAACTACGAGGAGAGGAAAAAAGTAGTCTCAAAAACGTAAACAAAAAAACCTTTTCTGTAAAAGATTGCTCATGAAATGAAAGCCCTGGAAAGGCTTGATATTCAATATGGATAAAAAAAGGTTAATTGATTATCTATTGCTTCCATTACAGCAGATATGTTTCAGAATATGCACCATTCCTTTCAGAGGCAGGGAGAAAAGTCAAAGCCTTTGGAAACCCAGTGTAAAAAAGTAAACAGGAGCTCTGTGTCAGCAGATAGAATGGCCCTAAAATGAAGGAAAAGAACAACTGAGAAGCAAAAATGGCCTGGGCTGAAGAATTGAGTAAAGAGCAGTAAGTCTCCAGTCTTCAGAGCAGCAATTCCCAGGGCTCTCCAAAGAAATGGAAAATACCTGATGTCTATTCAGCAGGGCAGGCAAACAAATGTCACCTACATGGATCTACATGAAACGTGTAACTAGCAAACAGCCATGCATTCTTAACAAAATGCTGTTGAGTGGATGACAATTTTAGCCTCAGTTCCACAGACTACAGGCTTCAAGTCTTCCACTGTCACTAGAAACACTCCCTGGACTCATGCTCATTAGTTTCCTTCTGTTAGATGATGTAGGAGCCACTATGAGGATTTATCAGCATTCACTGTCCCCATTTTAACTCAGCATTACAATGGTCTTCCCACTTCACATGCAGTAAAATTCAGCGTCTTATCCTTTCATGAAAAGCATCATTCCTTTTTCCCAATAAGCTTCCATGGCAAAACTCCATCAGGTAGCCCACCACCAGTAGCTGCCCATTTGAGAAAGTAAAGCTACTCCTTTTTCATTTGCCTCTGAGACCTTGATTAACATTCCAGTAACTACACAGCCACATACTTCAAGTAGGAAAACTTATGATCCAACATATTTGAAGGTGTTACGGCAGGGCATTTTCTTAAGCAATCCAGGGATTTTCTGGAACTGTTCATATTAGGAAAGAATATGACCAGGCAGTGATTTCATTCACTTATGGAACACACTACTCAGGCTTGTCAGAGTCTCTGAACTATTATCTCCATCTCAGAGAAAATGAACGACTCCCAGATCTATTTGTCTCTGCTGCTATTTACATAAATTAATGACCAGACCTGTTATCCTGCTTTCTGAGCAACTGGCTTTCTACTGGAAACAGAGCAGTCCTCTGCCTGCTTATAATACATAGAAATTTCTGATTTTTTTTCCATGCTGTTTCTTACTGACTCCCCTTGGCAGAAGGTTAGTGAACTTGGTACATAAGTGGGAGGAATAAGGGGGAGAGGGGAGCATTATAGCAGCTGAACAGCCCAAGTGCCTCTGTCAAGAGAGAAGCTAAGTGGAGCAGCAGCCAGATGGATACATCTCGAGCTCCAGGGAGAAGGTGTGGCTCCCTTGGTTTTGATTAAGGGGGGAAAATGGAAAATTCCACTACGTGTCAGCTATTACTCTGGAAGGAGAACTGAGAATCCTATCCAAATTTCATGTAACAGCAAATCTGCTGAGAAGGAGTTTTAACTCAGATGTAAGGTACGAGGGTCATAGTCTAATTCCCACGCACAAGTTGTTCTGTCTAGAAACTGCAGAGGATGCAACACTAATTTTAAGATATCCCAGCCACAGAGACAAAACATTTCTCCTTAAATGCAAGAAACATTTGAAGAAACATTTTCCCTCTGCAAAGACAAGAATAAATACACAAAATCAAGAAAAGGAAGAGATACAGACCCTAACCAAGTTTATTGCCACGCACCATCACCCTGCCTATTCGCATATGCTAGCAATGAACTACTACTGAAAAAGTGACAGCAGGTGCCAGATATGATCCACAAGAAAAGAAAAATCCACACAGGAGGCCCAAGAAAACAAGATTATTGTGCACAACTCTATGTTCTAGCAAGACTCAAGATCAGCAACACTCTTGAGTAAAGCTGGTGTCAAAGGCATCGCTGAATAGAGCAAAAACAAGGACACAAACCCCACATACTGACAGCAGCAGCTCAGATTTTAAATCCTGTCTCTGACCCTGATTACTTGATTTTCATTTCAGCCGATCTCCCCATCTGATCAACCTTAAGATGAGGGTGGTAGCCCCACATTTAACATAACACATATGTAATGTGTTAACATAAACACAGTTTTTGTGTGCTGTTATTGCTAAAGCAGCTGGAAAACACTTAGAGGGTTAAGTGATATTACTTTCAGTGCAGATCTGGGCCATGTCTCCCAGAAATCTTCAGCTGCCCATGGCAGTTCCAGAAAATGAACACAGCTGGCTTGGTGGCTGGGTAAATGCACTCATCACTGCTGTGTTGCTGACTTATACTAAGTTGCCAGAAGCTGACATAGAATCAAGTTTATTACTAACTTGTTGTGTAGGCAGTGCCACCTGCAGAGCACTGTTTCCAAAAGAAGTTCAGAGTCCAAACTATACCTGAAATGCAGAACTGGAACAGAAAACTCAGTCCTCCCTGCACATACTGAGGTTACACAGAGCAATGGATTTGTCCTTTGACTGGCAGTCTTTGCCATTCTTGGGAGAATGAAAGATGGGGAAAAAGAGAATGACAAGAGGTTACAGAAACCTCCAAAGGAATTTGGCTGGGAAATTTTCTGCCAAGTCTCTTTGTTTCCAGCCCCAATACATGGATCCCTGCATTTGCAAGCAAATCAGTCTGTGCTGATGAATGAGTATGAGAATTTATTTCCTTGCACCTACAGAAGCAAGGACCTGCCCCACAGAGGAGGACACAAGGAAGGTTTCTTGAGCTCAGACTGAGCTGCACACAGGGCTCCAGTTATTTGAGCTCCAAGTCACATGAAGGGCTTCCTCCCTCTGGAGTATTTCACTATGGTATGTGAAAGCCAGCAAGACCATTAGTGGATGAAGAACCTGCACAGAGCCAGAACTAGTGTGTATCTCTTCCCCACACCTTTCTGCATTTGGTTCCCCAGCACAGCACTGGTACCCAGTCAAAGACTCTTGATTGTGCATAAAGGCAGACTCACAGCTTAACAGATAGTAAGTAAAGTGTGGCAGGAAACATCTCCTATCTCCTCATCCTCTCGACCGCAGCCTCTGGTGCCAAACAGTCATACATGCTTGTTCAGCACCTATAATAAACTGTAGAAACAGATTTTGAAAAGATACATTGAATAACAAACAGAAAGGAGGAGAATGGCAGCATGGATTTGAACTGCAGTTGTCAATGTTAACACTGGAAATAGATCTGGGATTGCAGCCTGGTCAGTCACTCCTTGCTTAATCAGTTCTGAGGCAAGCATGTGACTAGAGAGCTGTGAGTACACACTGGTGTCACTATAGGAGACTGGCAGGCTTTGTTGTCACAAAGTCCCGTTCCCCAGGAAAACTGCCATTTTGCAATTGTGCCTGAGACACTATTGCTAGGTCACAGCACTAACACTATCCCAGACATTTGTGCTCTGACACAGCTCCCATCTCCCTCAGCAACTCATTCACACCAGAACTCCGCCCCAGCGCCATGTGGACCTTCTAGCCTGCTCTCTGCATACAAACCTTCAACGAAGTCAGAAGCTGTGTATACATGGGGTTTTGCTTTGCTGACCCCATCTGGCTTGTTCAAGCTCCTGACAGCTAACTCGATCACCTCTATCAACTCATCTCTCTTGTCCTTCCTTACAGGTTTCTCCTCTGGATGCCGTGTTAGCCCCGTCTCCAGCTGGTACACCTTCTGGAGGGTGAAGCTCTCAAAGGGCACCGCCGCGTACTCTGTGGACAGCTTAACACCGCTGTGCACCTCTGCTTTATCTACTTGGGAACGGAGGAAAGCCAACAGGTTGGCCTGGGCCTTCTCCGGCTTACTGTGGTCAAGCCGAATGTCCAAGGAGTCTGAGTACTGGTTCTGCATCTTCTTAAGCTGCTCGGTCCTGCCCTGGAGCTCAGCCTTCAACTGGGCAATTTGTTTCTTCAAGCTGATGATGTAATTGCGGTGTTGTTCTTCTCGCTCTTGCAGAATGGCGTCATATCCCTCCTTTGCAGTTGGACTGTGCACCCTGGGCAAGGCAAGCTGCTGGTTGTCACTCTTGGGTGTGCAAGCCAACATATAGACAATAGACATTGAGCAACAGGCCACCACCAGCAGGCCTACAACTCGGGGAAGAAATAGAATAAATCCTCGTCGGAGCATCATATCTCAAAAAGCAGAGTCTAATCTCACACATGCAACAGTTCTTATATCCATGCAGTGCCACAGAGGCCTCTGGTCTTGGAGTACTCTTACACAGATGCATGTATGTGCAGGAACTGGTTTGTCAGCTCTCTTGAAATGTGTGCTCTGCCTCTATACAGAGCTCTCTCAGGTGTGCACCCAGCAGGACCAAAAGACAAGCTGTGAAGCAGACAGGACACCTCCTGATCCTCATGGCAACACCTATGTTGCTGCAATGCGATCAGATGATGGCTGATGGAGCTTGAGGACCTGAAAGATAAATGACAAAGACAGAAGTTAGAATTTGGTCATTCAGTCCAGACCATTTAGCGTGTTCTAAGAATTTACCTTGTTTCTCAGCTGCTCTAGCAGATCTCAGAGCTGTGAAGCGCTTGGGCTAAGACCCAAAAGATGCCAAGATCCTTATGCAGAAAATCCCGTATGCCTCCCTTTGATTGTTAATAACATGACTTGGCCCATTGCCACTGAAAAACTAGTCCAGGCCTTGAAGACTGCCACACTTCAGAATTACTAGGAAGTGTCTAGTGGTCAGGTGCTAAGGTACTCAGTTCATCCAAGCAATGATGGGCTGTCTTGGTTGGAAAGACAGGTATCTGCTAAGGAAGGCAAGAGCCTCCCTTGGAATGGAAAATGTAACCCTCTTCCCTCTGAACTATTATAATTTTGAAATTAAGGGCCTTTCAGGCAAAGATATGAGAAATAGGAATAACAGTTCTTTACTAATATATATATATAGAGGCAAACAAACAACAACAACTGTGGCAGTAATAACAAACAGAACCAGTAAGCCGGTGCCCGCCTCTCCCGGCCGCAGGCGCTTTCCCCGAGGGTGCAGTGCCGCTCACGGCCGGCAGGGGGCGCTGGCGGCTCCCGGGGAGCGGGGCGGGTGCGGTGGTTCCCCCGCCTGCAGGGGGCGCTGTGGGGCGAGCGCGGGGAGCGCGCGGTAATGGCGGGCCAGAGGCTCGCCTCACAAACCCCCAGGGCAGCCGATCCCGGTGCCCGGCCGGACCCTCGGGAACAGCAGGCTGGAACGGCAGGGACGGGCACACAAAATCCCGGCTGGTAGGCGAGATGTATCAAACTCCGGAGCTGCAGCGGGAGCCCCGGGAGGTCTCGGCAGGCAGGGAGTGCGGGGCTACAGTGCAGCGAAGGCTCGGAGCAGCGGCAGAGGAACGGCGGGGGCAGGCCAGCCGCGGCTCGGCTCTCAGCGGGGCAGGGAAAGGCGGGCTTGGCATCTCGAGGTTTTCCCCTGAGGCACCCGAGCAGATGGTGATAAGTCTCTCTTTTAATGAGGTAGGGTGTTAAATAAGGTCCCAGTGCAACAGCCGCTCCAGTGAGCAAGCTCCCCTCACAGTAGATGAAAGGCAGCAGAAGACAGAACCCCACAGGGGTGATGAATTCTCCCCACAGCGACCGCAGCCTCTTTCCCCTCCGAACTTGCTGAGAGAGCAAGAGAGCTAAAGGTTCCACCCAACCCCCTTTTCCCAGTCCAAATCTTGCAGCGTCTCTGCCCTACAGGAGAAAACCCCAGGTAAAAGAGAGTAGCCAGCTGGATCCCTCCCCTGAGCTGTGGCCATGCCTTTTGTCTCTCATAACTATCCAGTGGTTATTGTCTCCTAGCAACACGTATGGGGAAAAATTCCTTAAGAGGAAAAAAAAAAGAAAGGAGAACTCCTAAAACCCCGACATGGGCCTTCAAATGTTCTCAAATCTTTGAGTGCTCACTCAAGTTTTGAAAGGAAGACACTGAGTCCCACAGCTACCACATACATTTTAGCTTCCAGGCATGTTTTTTCCAGAACACCAGATGATAAATATGGTCCAGTTGAATATAAGAAGCCTGACCTGGAGCAGAAATTTGATAACCAGAAAACCAAAAACTGTTTTCAAGGCCAGTTACTGCATCTGTCATTGTTTGACATATCTTACCAGGTGCTCCCATAAAAAACAAATAACCAGGAAGAGGACATTTTCGAGGAACACTGAGACCAATTTTACTCAAAATCAGCAGAAGCTTTGTTGCAATTTTGAAGGCTGTCATCATTGCACACTATTTTAACATTTCAAGACCCTCTTCTGTGTCTCATAACATTATGAAAAGCCATGCAAAAATGCGCAGTACTACCATGCTTTCCAGTCTTCTTAGGACTGTAGACCACAGAGAAGGCGGAACTGGGAACACTATAATTTTTACTAAAACTTCTTCAAGTCCATATAGAAAAGGGAAAAAAATTAGACTATTGAAATTGAATATTGATCTAGCTACAAGCTACATTAAAACAATTGTGCTGAGAACATTACCAGAGGGATTTTCAAAATCCCTTGGGTTTGGCCCAAATCTATGCTGGTGCAAGGAACTTCATCATTTATTCAGCTGACTGTACACTTAGGGCAAGGCTGAGTAACATCCTAGATTACACATTGTTAGACACAAACACAATCAAATTAACCCCTTGATGCTCTCTCCTTGGATGCATGCATGACATTATGACACTCTTGACAGAGAGTAACAGTCCTTTTAGGCATACATCCTTGCTGGCACACCCTTAAGTAAAAACAGTTTGACTAAGAATAAGACTTTCAGAGTTATTTTCAGTTATTTCTAGTCTCGAGTCAAAGTCTTATGTAGGACTTTTTATAAACTGCTCTGTGGCTTTCCCCCTTCTGTCTTGATTGACTATTACTCCATATGCAGCAGTTATGCAGAGATATTTCTGATGTTTGGACTGTTATTATTATTTTATCATTTTGCAGAGCTTCTGGGAAAAAACCCAACTCTGAGCAGGAATTGAGGGGGCTAGAATGAGCCCTAAAAATAGTGCTGTATTTTTTCAAAGTAATGCTAAATTACTTTTATAGCATTTATAGGATTCTCCAGAAAATGTCAGCATTTTCAAAGGAAGAATTGCTTATTTTCAATAAAATATTCAAGCAGCAGAAGAAAAGAACAGGATGAAGTTGGCACTCTTACCTTTTTGATGTGATCTTCTCTTTGGAACATCTTGGTCTGCTACAGCTTCTTTTCAGCTTGCCAAAATCATCGCCTGTTTATCTCCCTTCTTATGCCCTTCCCAGAAAATGTGTGTACTATGAAAAGCGCTGTCAACCTCAGAACACCTCTTCATTGCTTTCACATTTGTCAGCTGCCTACATCTTCAGTCTGTCTCTCGTGTGGTGAAAGGCTGTAGTGGAGGTGCTTCCTATGGATGCACTAAAAAAGTTGTCCTCCTGCAATGTAAAGGAGCTTGTCAAAGCAGGGAAGATTAATCTGGGCATTTCTAACTGTACAACAGATCTGGCTAGAAGACTGCAAGAAGGTAGTGTGCAGGGAGACAGGGTCAGGAAGTGGTGAGATGTAGTACATAAAACACTGCTGTGCTTGTATGCTTCCCTTCACACAATTAGTCCATTGACTGAATTGGCAGAAGCTGAACATCAGTGAAAGGATTAGTTGTGCTAACATGGTATAAACTGAAATTACATCTCAATGGCTTAGATAAACACACTCTTTCATTTCTATAAGCAGCAACAGATTTGAGTTTTGGGCAAAGAGCTCTTCAAATGTTGACCTTAGAATATGTGTCTATATAGATAGGTATCTTCACTAAAACATAGTATGTCTATCTTCAGGGTACAATTTCTTTTCTATATAGTTTTCTGGTTTGAAATCTCCCCCATCAAAGATGCATCTTTATAAACACCTCAGGACAGTAAATTAACAGAGCTACTTTGTCCTTTGAAACAGCATTTTCATAGTAAGGAATTGAGACCATGGGGACTTTAACCTTCTTCACAGGGATTTTACCATCATGACCGGAGACATCCTGACAAGAAGCTTTCATTGCTTGCCCTCTGCATCTGTCTTATTAAATTGTAGTGGTAGCTTCACTGGCATTGCCTTACAGTGACTGACATTTAAATATACAGCTGTTACTGTACTACTATCTCATGGGCATGCTTGTGAAAGCAGTCCCAGTCCAGGTCAGTGCCAAAAAAGGCAGATTACTTTAAATCAACACCAAAGGTGGTCACAGCTAAGACATCTCAGCTGCACACACAAGTACCAGAAAGCCAGGGATGATAACTCCTTCTAACAACCATTCTGTTGATTTCACCAGATCAACACTGTTTCACACCAGCTGAGATGAAGAGAAGACAAACTGAAATGTCAGGGTTTTTTTCCAGGAACTGACAAAAACGCCTCTGTATTTCACAGCAGTCAGCTGCATCAAGTAGTATTAGTCTCTTTGCAAAGAGAAGCTGTAACAAATATGCAGTGATTAGTCTGGTGGCTGAGGAAAAGGACATTAATTCTAAAAAAAGCCTTCATTTGCGAAAACATCTTCAACCTCAGCTCAACCTGTTAGCCCAGCCAGAGGTCAGCCCAGCTCACAGAGGTGCTTTTCACTTGCTTTCAAGGAGCCTGGGCCCAAAAAATGGACTAAACACAGAAATAGATTCTGTCATCACTCTAAGGACTCTATAAACATTTCTTCACAGTGGAGGGTGCTGCACCCAATCACAGGGAGCGGCAAAAACCAGAAAGTTGGTTGGTTTGAAATGTCAGATGGTATGCACCCAGAACTGTTTCTCACCAACATCTGAATTTTTATTGGACTGTAGAGATACAGGAAATTCATCTCTGCACGGAACAATGTATTTCAACTCTGAAATTTTGTCTCTCGAAAACCACACTGAGAATTTGTGCAGGAGAAAGGGACTCAAACCAAAGTATCTCTGGATATATATCTCCCCTCTGAGCTCCACAATTTCTGCACTCCTCATGTTGAGGACAGAAACAAATAGCAAAAGTACAGTCATATTTGCAGAGGCAATGATCTCTCAGCTCATGTGGCATGAGCAATGCCGAATAATTCCATGTTTTTAAGTACTTTCTGCCACTTATGCAGCTTCTTATTGTAGGTGTAACTCAGACTGGCAACTCCCATTTTAGCTCACAAAACTTTGAAATTCCTTTTATTTTCTTTTTTTTTTTTCTCAGTAGAGGCAGTAAGTGGCAGAAGAATTAGGTTTTGTGTAGGTGTTTGAAACATCTTCATTGAATAGCAGCACGTCACAGTGAGATTTCACTAGAATCATATTAATCTCTGAAATGAGCTGTGGGGAGGAGGAAACACATGTTTCACCCAGACTTTAAGTGCCATACAAAAATAGAGAAAGACATTCTGCAGCCACTTGTAATTTGCCTTGAACTTCTTATTTACAAGGAGTGTGCATAGCACTGCAGACAAATTAGTCTGCTTTAAATGGTAGGAACAAAACTTTTTCCCCCTTAGCTTCTCAACAGAAATCCAAGCCACTCAGCAGAATAGGACGTCACAGGGATTAAAATTTAGTCTCACACAACAATTTATGCACTTTATGCAAAAATTAATTATATTTCTCCTTATGACCAGATAATGATTTCTCAACTACTTCTCAGTCCAGTTCATCTGCCCAGGGCTGAATTAAACAAAAGACTGAATAAAGAAAAAAACCTGTCTGATAAACTGACTGGGTGCACCTTCCTAATCTTCCTGTATTGTCCTCTGTTAAAAATTCCTCTGCTCCCTTTTGGGTTGACACTCACACATCCCAAACAAACCACTCAAATTCCTAACATCTTGTTTCCAATTTTCAGTCCGAAGAAAGGATTAGTAAGAAATAGTATCCAGAATGAAAATGCTAAATGCAAATACTTGAAGACAGTAGACAACTTACTGTAAAACTCTTCATTTCCTAATCTTTGAATCCAGAGTCATCTTCAACAGAAAATCTTACTTACATTGTCACATGTTCTCTCGGAAAGTCTCAACATCTAACCCTGCCCACAGAAAGACAGTTACACTGTTCCCCTTTGTAAATAACAATTACAGTCTGGTCATCTTGCAAATAGGTTACAACTGTTAGGAGCTGACTTCAAAACAAGAAACCCTCAAAACTTTAACAGTCCTGGAAATACTATATTTTCCTCATATAAGAGAAGTGAAAAGTAGCTGCTTCATTCAAGAAGCAGTTTACATTCAAGATACTGCTATAGACTTCTCACTCTGAAAGCTACAAAATCAATGCAGAAGTCCTAACTTTTGCCTTTGTTAGTATCTGGACCCCATTTCTGCTAATTTGACTGGGCTCCTCTTATCAAGGTAAAGCAGTAACTTTATCTGCCATGCCACTTCAGCTGGGTTCTGAGGTCAATGTGTACTTGTGTTAGACCATCCACTTACATGTGGTCTCGGTGCTCATGAAGGCAACTTTCCCAAAGACAGTCCAGAACAGAAATCAAGATTACTCTGAAAGCCTTCTGCTGTCATATGCAGTAAACATGCCAGAGTTGTTTCAACTTTTACAGAAGCCATTATTACTATTATAGTAGACAGCCAGTAATAATCATTTCTTCTACGGTATCATTATTTCTGTTTTAAATAAAGCTCTCGAAAGGAGTATTGAGTACTTTGTCCTCCCAGTGCATACTCATTCTGTGTGTGGGTTTATCAACGTATATACACACACAAGAGTGAAAGCACCATTGCTTTCCTTTCTCCACTGTTAATCAAACTAGCTTTAAAGTAAAAAAAAACACAGAGGTTAAACAGTACTTAAGTTCTAACTACATCTGAAAAGAACCAATGTAACACCTAAAATTATCTCCACACACAAATAACATTGTTTTTTCTGATAAAAACCCCATTACTTCAAGTTACTGCAACAACACTCCTAAAACTTCTTTCTCTGCCCCTGAAGAATGTTATCTGTGTAAGACTTGGCAGTTTTCCACAGATAAATAACCAGCCATTGCAGGGGTCTGTATTAAGAATGCTATTTTTTAATGAGGTACTCAGATTTCCACTTTACAACCAAAATACACCACCCGTCTCTGCTAAACACACTGATCTATAGGTATGCAACCCACACATCCTCAGTCCAACTGTTAGCTGGGGGTACTACAGGGCACCTCCAAAAGCCTTCACAGGACTTTCCTGTGAGTTTCCACTACTCTGTCTCTCCTCAGATCCATGCCTTGTCAGGCTCCAAAGAGAAAATGCAGAGAAGAGATGGCAAGCATGCAGTGTTGCTGCAGAGATGCTGTGACTCACAAAGACCATCTCCATGCTACTGCAAGAAAGAAATGACAAGGCTTTCCTCTAAAGGTCCATTTCTCATTACCAGGCTCTGGCCTGGAATTTTAGGAATTCAGTTGCTCCAAAAATGTTTTGAACTTTGCTAAAATGGAGACAAAAAACATGCATTTGAATTGAGCTGGAATTCAGCCTGGTCTTCTAAGAGCAAATTAGCAAACCATCATAGTTTCCACGACTAAAAATTAATGGTAGGGCTGGACAGCTGAGATGTCCAACTTAGCTGGAAGACCAGCATCTTCTGAACATGACCATCACTTTAATTTCATTTAGGTGAATACCATGTCAGTTTTGTAGATGTGTAAAAGAGGAGCATTTTTCTTTAATCACGTGATGCTGCAAGAGCCCTATACAACATCTAATATAGCAGCTTGCTGAGAACAGTTTCTTTTAAAAACTTTTCTTTTTAAAACTTCATTTTAAGATGTAATTCAACAATTTCTCTGCGTGTAGAGCTTTCAGAAAGACTAACTCAGCTTTAACACAACACCAATCTCTACCAGCTTCTGAAATATCTCAGAATCAGCATAATGAGGGATAAAACACAAAATCCTTTAGTATTTCCTAATTAAAACAAAAAATGGGAGAAATTTTGCTTATGCATTTAATTCTGGACTTGAGAAAAAATGCTGTTATTTCACTTTGAAATGTTTACATATGCACCCTCAGTGATTTATACAAGCGAAAGAAAACTGACAGCCACCACAGGAATGAACAGTCGTTCCTTTTAAGAACGAAGATGACTACAGCCTTATGAAAATAAGTCAGCAGCAGCAAGACCTGGAAAACTGAAGCGATCTACACCTATGTGGGGACACTCTGTGAATGCTTGTTGGTTTAGAGCCATCTCCTAATGACTGTTACTTAAAACATTTTCTTGTACAAAGTACATACTAATGTCACTTTATGCCAGGAACCCCAAGGATTCTGCCAGATATACATCCCACAGTACCACAGCCAGACTTTCAACGAAATCTGAAGCCCAATGTATGCACACCTGTGATGTAGGTCATGAATCAGGGAAGGTTTAGCACCTATCTAATTAAGCAAGAACATCATTTATCCATTGATAAAAATGCACAAACATGCATGACTAAGTTGTGTTCAGAAACAGGAAAGCCTAGCTAGGCTGAGCTGCAGGGTGGAAAGCAGTTTGTGTGTCTTCCAGTATTTAGCTAGGACTTGTTTAATCAGGGCTATAAAACCTCTCGTATGTTTAGCTGCCAGTCAGCCCTTCAGCTACAAGTGCACAGTACAGTGAAAGCCCCCTGCTTTGAGAAAAGCTGTGAGGTGATACAGTACAGTAACAGTGACTGAAGGTATCTAGCCTGTCAAAGTCCCTGTAAGGTAGCAATAGAGTTTTAAGATGTTTGAACAATCCAGCCTGACCTGGAGATTATGTCTTCTTCTCCTTGCTAGAAATCCCTGGTACAAATAGAATGCTCTGTACCAAGCTAGATGTGGACTTGAACTTCATTAACTCCAGCAGAGTTGGCAGTGGAAGAGGTTTCCTCCTTCCCGAGTCCAGCATGTGGGAACTGAAAAGAGACATCTGGCTCCCACAAGTCTAATGTTACATTCTTACGGTAACACAGAGCCCTAAATTTTGAACTCCTTGTACTTGAAATGAAATTTTCTGGGTAGTGTGGTATCAATACAGGGCTTCAAATAAAATAATTAAGAGCAAAGGGGAGGACAGAAAAAACATTTTGGTAGTCAAGGTATTAAGGATAAGGTAGGTTATCTAGGCTGAGCAAGAATTAGCAGGATAGGGACTAATTTTTCTGACCAAGATTACTTTTCATCTGTGGTTTACATTACAGAAGAAAACCAAGTTTCAGACTACAAACTAATAATCAGGAAGCCAGAAAACAACTGGCTTCAGTATCAGACAAGTAACCTGGTTACTTGTTCAGTAACTTGGTTGAGTATTAGACAAGCTACCCAAGCTCAGCACAGAACACCAATACATGCAGCATTAACAGCTCTCATAGCTCACGTACCAACCCCCACGCTCCAGTGATCTGCATTTCTCTGTCAGTCTGGTTTGTACTGATCGACAGGAAGACGCCAGGCCCCTGATTCAGCCCCCATTTCCTTCCTCCTCCAGGTTAGTGCTTACTCGGAAACAACATGCCACAAGGTCTCATTTAGTTCATCACCACTGTTTTGATATGTGGTTTTGGTCAAAGACCCATCATTTCCTTGACATACCTAGGAAACAATCTCCTAGCAATTCTTTGAAAAGCTCAAGCTCTTTAAGTTATTTCAGTAAAACAGTTTTTCTATTTCTAGAAAAAGTTTCCCAGTATCTTTTTAATTTTTTTATTTGGGGCTCACGTAATACTTGAATCTCACTGACTTCATCATTAAACTAGCCAATTCTTTACTATGGGAACTTAAAAAGATAAATCACAGCAAAGTCTCTGCAGAAAAGGTCTAGACAGAGATGAAAAGAAAGGAAGGCTTTTTATATTTAATATTATACAGTCTTCTATCCACTTGACCATGAAATTCTTCTTCCAAAAAGGAATGAAAAAACCCCCAAACCTGAGGATAACAAAAAATTAAAGAACTATCTTGCAAAACACAGCTATCTACAAACTTTCATTCAGGTCAATTGATTTCAAGAGAGTGAAGATGTTTATCTTTGTATGATACTTTATCACTTACATAGATTTATTTTTAAATAAAATATTTCAATAGGCTGAGAATGCCTACTTTGTTTTAACTTAACAAATCACAGTGCTTCAAATTTCCACTTCCTGTCATGCTTTGTATCTTTGAAGGTGTCAGAATGCACACAGGTCCACAGAAAACTGCTTTTGGTCAAAATGGCTATAGGAAAAATATTCTTTTAATTTTATAAAAAATGGCATCACATTTCTATACACTTTAGTTAAGTGAACCAAGCAACATTTTCAAGTGTTAATGAGACACGTTTGGTTAAGTTTTCATCTCTGATCCTCAAATCATATTGAAAATGGAATTTGTCTCTCAATTTATTTGTAATATACCTCAATTCAAACAAGCAGTGTGATATTCTATTTTACAGCTCTCTGATATACCAAATTACAGCCATAAACATAATTTCTCATTGGTCCTTCAGAAATTTCAGTTCCCTCAGTGACTCTATTGGTATCTGGGATTAAAATTGTAGTTTATTAAGGAGATTTTAATTGCAGTTATTGCATATTGTCATTAGCTCTTAAAACCCAGTCATTCAGCTAGAAACACGTTAACTCTTAACAGTTCACGTAAGAGGCATCCTGGTTCTCTAACACAGAGCTAATTGACAACATAAGTAAAGCCAGTTTCCCTTGCCAGCAAAAGCTATCTTTTTTCCCCCCTTTTGTTAAACAGGAGAAGTACACCCTGCAGTCAGGTCAGCATTTCCTGAAAGGTTCCAAAGAGCCTACGCCTTGAAAGAACTTCAGGCTTCAATCAGAAGCAAAAACATTTCATGTGAAGTTATGAAATAATGCACACAATATGATCTTACTCTGTAACATTTTTTCTCATTGTACCATGAAAGTATCTGACTTGATTTGATGTAACTTTGTATCAAAGTTAATGCAAACACAAGTGGGTTTTTTGGGGTTTTTTTTTAAGGATAGTTAATTTTTTTTAGAAAGAACAGTTTTCTGCTTATCCTTGTTCCTTAGGTGCAGAGTTTTTCAGAAAACAGGAATAAGAAAAAAAGTGTGATCTCATAGCCTACCAGAATACTCGAGGAAAAGAAAATTCCTTATGAGATGAAGCTTTATGCTACTGAGTCTTTCATGCTCATGCTACTTGCTTCATGCTACTCAGTCTTTCTCAGTCATCTCTCCACATGGAAACCTGTCTGCAAATGACATCATTATTTTTATTTTAACAAAGATTGCCTCGGATGTGTGCTGGCACAGCTATGTAAGCTAATGAAACAAAAAGAATAAATTGCTGCTGTGCCTTTACAGTTTTCTCCCTTTCCCTCTTTTTAATACAGTTTTCTGTAGAATATTAAAATCATACCATTTTCAGCAACAACTTCTTGCTTAACTCAGTTTAACTCAGTTTAACTCCTTACATCTCCACTACTTTCTTTCCTTGTGTTGTTCTATTATCACAGACCAGGGGTTCAACAAGGGCTATTAGAAACAGCAGTGAAATGTATCACTATAAATAGTTCATTAGTACCTAAAAGAAAAATCGTTCTCCTATGGACGTGAAAGCATCTCCTTTTCCTAACTGCAGTCAGAATAACAGGCAGTGTTTTCCAAGACTGGCATCTTACGGACAAATGTCAAGAGAATTTAACAGTCTTTTGTCTAAAAGAGGAAGGAAAGTAACTGTTGGTGGAACATGTTAGTTGGAAATCAGCAGCTGAAAGTTCCTACAGGAAAGAATGAAATGTGAGCAAATGGTGTCAGCATGTGGATGTGGACCATGTGATAAAAAGCAAGTCATACCTGGTTTAAACAAAACTCTCATAGAGGGAGAATTTTTAAGCACTAGGTTAGTGCATGCACAGGGGATTTTGGTGGTTTAATTCTCTCCTCTGGCACGTACCCTTGACAACAATCTTGGATTGACTTTGCATTGAAAGCATGACAAAAACTCAGTGAAACTGGAGAAGCTGAGGGAAATCCCTATGTTCTTAAAGGAAAATATAGATAAGAAAAGCTACTTGATAGAGCAGGTGACATCAGCCATCTATGTAATGGCTTACATTGCATCTCTTAGAGGATACCAAATGCTTTGGAAGGTGAAAAAAGATCTTGTATAGCAGAGAAATATTTTTAATGTTTGTGATTTTGATGATCAATCTATTCCCTAAGCATAAGTTTGTATTTTGTAGCAGACATGCACAAGAAACAATTTTTCTGTTTGGGAAATGTTACTTTTCTTCATTACTCCTCTGGATTTTTACCATGATTTTGACTTCCATTGCTTCAAAATTGGTCTTTTTCCATCTTCTTGTCAGAGAAGCCATACGATACTACGTGCTTAGGTATTTCTTTTAGCTACTTCTGAAAGAGGGCAACCATTTCCAATAGCTACTCTTCCTGATTAGTACTTCACCTGATTCTATTAAGTTGCAATCAAAAAAGGCGAAGAAAAGTGTATTATATGTAAGTTACTGAAAAGTACAAAGAACATGATTAGCTTATAGACAATCATAAGCAGAATTCTCCCTTGTTTATTGTAAGAGACATGCATGCTGAGAGATCTTCTGACATTACCTGAGGTCAGGGTCCTGCACTTACCTACTCAATTATCTCCTTGACTCCATCTACCCACATTGCTGCTGGGAGCCCAGGGAATTTACCTGGCTAACTTAACCACCTAGTCTGTCAGTTGCCTATGGGTGGCTGGGGCAATTGCCCCCCCAGACCACCTGGTCCACATGATTATTTCACTGAAGAGCCATCATCACACAATGCCAACTAACTTATTATACATAATTACAGTGTGTTCATTACTGCAGAAAACCACAACTCAGCTGAGGTGACATGCCAGCGAGTGGGAACCCTCCTGATAGCTTTCACACACTGATTTGCCCCCTGTAAGACTAATCCAGTGTCCTACTGTTTATTAATTTTATTTCTAACTTCAGTCACTTTTACAGGATTACAAGACATCAGGCAACCTGTACAGTGCAATAGTTCAGTGTATCTCCAGCAAGTCCAACACACCCAAGAGGCACTCAGCACAAAAGGGAAAGAATATAACGAAAATCAGATATGCTCGGCCTCCCCTTTGGTTTTCTACACCTACTTCTGCTTTATTTCAGATATTCTACCTCAAAACGTACAGTTGACTCGAAATATAAAAAGATGCAAGAACCAGGCACCAGTCTGAGTTAACAAGCTGCTTGCCAGCTGAGGAGTCATGCACAAATCCATTATTACAAGTCTAAAAATAGCAATCCTTTCAGAAACTCTTATAACAGCAAAATGTGACATGTCAATATAAAAGTAATCTGTGCATAAAAGAAAAAAGATGGTAAGAATCTATTTCAAACAGACGGTTAAAGAAATAAAGCAATTTAATCCAAACTTCCAGAGGCAAATATTGCTGTCATTATCAGTGATGTTAGAGCCAACTGCTCTACGTGGGGTCTTGCTGCATTCCCTTCAGAATGTCCAGGCTCTCAGGCAGTGGGGTCTGTTCCAGATGAAAGCTACAGTTTCCTAGCACTCCTTGAACACTCTTTACGTGTTTTTTCTATGCATTTTCTATCTCCCCACAGCAAACCTTTCCAGAACAATTGTGTTCCTTGCTGTTCAACACTTTGCACAGTGGAAGTCAGGTTCAGTTGGGCCCCCAGTGAATCTATTGTGACAGCAAGGCATCAAATACCAGATGGTGGCCCATAGCTTCTTCTTTCTCCCTAACAGATGTGCAAGCCACTTCAGAGGCCCTGGCAGAACCAGCTTCCCTGGTCTACTGAAATGACACATTTGTGCTGGCAATCAGCCTGGAAAGTTTAAATATGGTACAAACTATGACTCCAGCCCAGAGGAAAAAGGGTAAGAAAATGGTAAATACCTTGAAATTAGAACTCTGTAATCTCATCCAGCCTTTAAAATCAGGAGCCTAAAACTAAATACTGTGCACATATTGCAGCTACACAGTGAGGTTCCTCATTTGTTGGCAGATCTGGAATTTCACGAGTCTGTCACACAGGAGCACCTAGGAGGAATTTGAGGAGCAGATGTGAGGCAGATACCTTGGTCGTGATCTCACAGCATCATTTTGCATTTCCTCCTTTTAAGAAGGGCACACCCTCAAGATGACTATTTTGATGTGTGCACCATTTACTGGGTGGAGGCTCTTCTCGACTTCCAGAGGAGATGCCCCATGAAATTCACTCTCTCCAAGCACATGCTCCTTTATAAGCAGAAAACTGCAGTTTAAGGAGTACAGCTACACACAAAACCTCCAGGCTGCAGTTATAGAATGAGCCTTCTATATCCACTAGCACAGGCAGAAAAGGTTTCCCAACCTGAAGAATGACAAGAGGAGCAGCTGAGAAGTGGCTTCCTCAGATGCTGAACTGCACGTGGAAGTCCCTCTAGATGTGGGTCCCTGGTGTCCAGCCAAAGAGGGCAAAAGTAAAGACAACTATCTGTAATGGGTCAGAAGACTTTCTTTTAGGCAGCCTCCTTTTCCAGAGTAATTCAATCTAAGTGTGTGTACTTAGATTGTGTGTGTACTTACTTTCTCTGAGTACACACTGCACTAGAGGCTCATGCAATAGAGCACTTGTTAGGAGCACATTTTATGGTCTGCAAAGAAATAAAGTTCAATTGCTCATGCTCCAAAGCACTGGCAAAACACAGCCATCCCTCAGCTCAAATCCACACTTTGGCACAACACTGCAAAATGCAGGCTATTCTCATTAGACAGGTCAGTTCTTGGGCTTGATCCACTTCAATCTGCAAAGCTGACCAAAAAAAAGTCACAAATAATGAGAAAATGCTTCCACCGCACATGCAGAAGACAGCCCAGTTGTACAGTTTAAATACTTTCTACACCAAAACTGCATGATTTTGAAGACCCCAGCATGCCCATTTCCTGGTACAATAAACACCTGATCAATCTCAGCTGGAAACACTGCATCCATCCCTGGGAACACTGAGAAGGCTTTCTAAAGGACACACTGCTTTTTTCACCAGGGTAGCAATGAGGTATCTAAATGAGGTTTCTCACACAACTAAGACAGTGCACAGTCAGACTACTTGAAACAAAGGGCTTGCTAAAAGGAGATGGTTCACTGTGAAAGTAGAGCTCAACTTTGCATTTCCTTAGAGAGATATGGAAACATGTAACCAAAAAAAAAAAAAAAAAAAAAAAAAAAAAAAAAAAAAAAAAAATAACAAAAAAAGAAAAAGAAAAAAAAATCTCACAAAAAGGATATTACTGAGATGGTGACTGAAATTTTTTTCCTTTGAAAAAAGAAGTTCCACAAGGAGTCAAGATAATGATGACAAGATACTAGAAGAGGAACATTTGTAATGTGTAGTACTAGTTCTACTGTAACTGAAAACCATCAAGGCACACTTACCTGTGCCGTAGACAAAATACTCTGTATTCAAAGAAACATGACATCAGGAACACTGACACTACTGTTTATTAATACTTGTCAGATAACATGAGGAAGTTACACAGTTGACTTCAGTAACTACTGAGAAATCAAATGAGAAAGAATTTACAAATTGTAATTTCCTACTAAAAGCAGGTCAGGTGTAGTGATGGAAAGCAAACCTTTCCACACCTCTGATTTTATGCCTCCTTGGTAGATTTCAAAGGTGCAGACACAACATGAAAATTATTTTTAGAGCCTTATAGCTGAATACATTTAGTTGCCTTTTGCTACTTTTCCCCCTATAAGCGAGCATGTTATCAGTAACTTTTCTCTTTTACTCTGGAATGCCATCATGATTGGGGATCAAGACACTTTGTGTTTGTCTTATTTCCCAAATTACTCGGAAGAAAAAAAATGCAAAGAGTATCTATGTATCACCTGAATGGAAAACCAAAATTATTACCAATGTCATAATGATTTATTGTGGAAGTTTTAGTTTCATTTTAACAAAAAACAAAAAGATATTCTTTTCAAGGCATAAACCAGTACTATCTGCTGAATGTCAATTGGTACTGATTATTTGTAAAGCATTTTGTCCACCTAAAACATTAGTACAGTAGAAGTAACTGCTATTAATGAGCATTGCAAGTAGACCATCTGACCAGAGCCGGTTGGTCCATGCCCTGACTTAATTGAAAACTACAATAATAATTTTTTTAGTCTTTAGTTCATCTATTCAATATCAAAATGTCAAATCCCTCTGATTAGCTCAGCACATACACTGTAACTGAGCTTCAGAGGTGCTTTGCACCTTCATGTCATGTGCACAGGGTCACTAAAGAACAGCAACACAAACTTTAAAATTCATTACCCAGCCTATGCCATTTAAGCTCAGCAACCGACTTACAAACTTTGTGTATGCAAGACAGGAGATCACTTGCCAAGATGACATTTATACTCAAAGTAAACAAGCAGCACAGTCTAGATTTCCCAATGCATCAGGCTGTTTGCCGGCTCTGATTGCTGATGCTTAATGTCAGACCACATCCATGCAAAGAAGCCATACGGTTGTGAAAACAAAAACCATGGTGCTTAAACCTGAAACCTTCATCCTAGGAACCAGAAAGGATTGGGTTAAATTGTAGATTGTACTGTCCTCAAGCATTCCTCCAGTCTCCTCCATCAGCATTGATATACCCTTGTTGGAGCACAGGACTCACTTTTCTTTGCTAAAGGGATGGAAAAGCATGTTGGAAGAAAGAAGTGAGGAGTAAACAAATGGAGACAAAAGATGAGGGCATTTGTGGAACCACTTAGAATCATTATGTTGCTAAAATAACCTTGTAGCGTGAGGAAATTGGCTGTGAGTAGGTTTTCAGCTACGAAGAGCCACAAAACCACAATATGGTTTGAAGAGGTTTTGCTGAAGGGAAGCAGCTGTAGTAGCTGGCTTGGATTCTGAAATATGTTTGGGATAAAAAAACCCAACAAAACAGGAAAACTCCCCACATGTTCAAGATGTACATATCTGCAGAGAATATCAGGAGAGCCTTAGAGAGCTCAATAGGGCCTGGATGAGAACCACACCTCTTCTCAGGAAGGAGTGATTAGTGCACAGGGAGCCTTACTCAATTTACTCTCTTATTTTCCCTACGCAGCCTCTACCAGCAAGGGACTTTCAGCTTTTGTTCTTCCCAAAGGTAGGCTAGGTTAGAAAGCTCTTAAGACTCCTCTTTCTACCAAGTATATTTATCTGAGCAAGTCCCAGTGGGCCTGAATCCAGCCACAACAAACTTTCTGGGCACTTCTGACTGTTACAAAATGTAGTGACTCAGCCAAGCTACATCAAAAAGAGAACATATTTTATTTGTTTACTGGAACTCAATAAACCAAGGCAGGAAAAAAAAAAACAGTGTCAGAAAAGACACATCCCCACATAACTTCATCTTAGAAAGCTTAATCCTTCTCTCTGACCCTAGGCAGGTGTTGCTATCTGGCTTTCTGCCTCCCCATACACTATTGACTGTCTGCCTCCCTCCCCAGGCCCATAGCTCTGCACTTCAGATACCCTTAATCACCTGTCCTGTCATGCAGTTGAATCAAAGGTATCAGCATTTCCCCACTTATGTTCCCATTGCCATGGTGAGAAGCAACAGAGCCTGAAAATGTAAGGTCAAAACATAGCTTAGATATCTCCCACAAGCCATATGGAAGAATCATTTTCCGAGGAAATTTCTGGCATAAATTTGCACTTGCTCTCTGACCAAAAGCACACCTTAGCTCAGCACTCTGGACTCCTAACTGAGCTCCTGGGACAGAGAACAATAAACATCCCTAAAAAGCTTGAAACCAGATTCCTCTCCAGGAACTGAAGAGGAACTTCCCAGTCCCTTACAGGTTATCTTTGATGTCTGTCAGCCTCACTGTGTTTCCTTCCACCATGTGGAAGTTCAAGTCCCTGGCACATACCTGCACTGCTTTGCCAAGCACTCCAACACCACTTCATAGGAATTGATTACTGTTTTCCATCTTTCAGAAGCCTTCCAGCCTATCCTTGCAGGAATTACAATGGTAACTTATGACAATATATGTTGCATCTGGATACAATATTTATGAAGACAAACCAGATCTCTTCCCCAGTTACTGCTCCACTGAAAATCAAATGTCAGTCTGCATGTCTTGGATTACTCAGAGATAATGCGGTTAGCATCACAATACAGTTATGTAAACCGTATCAAACTAGTCAAACATCAAGACAGAGGAAAAAATAGTAGTCAAATGAACCCTGGAAAGAGACATGAAGTACAGGCTGCCAGGACTGCACATGCTGAAATTCCTGAGGAAAGATGAAAATTATTGTGGTAAGTACATCACGATTTAGGCCAGCCTAAGAGGGAGGCTGTCCACCTGGTGAAAACCTGGACCGAAGCAGATATTCAGCATAAGAGACTGTGTTCTGGAGACAGGTATGAAGACACAAAGTATGAAGCAAAAAAAGGCAGAAACATACTAACAACATACAATTGCTATCTTCTCTCAGCAGGAGTCAAAATTCAATTACTGGGTCCTACCAGATTTCAGCATAAATTGACATATCTGGGCATTAAATAGGATTATTCAATAGATGAGAACACAAAAGTGCAGTATTGACAATAGTGTCAATATATCACAGTGGCGATACTGCAGTCCAGTTTGGTATCCTAGGCTTGACGAATTATACACTGGGCAACACAAAAGTTTTTCATTTATGTGTTACCTCCTGTACCACCTCAGCCTCCTCTGGATTAATTTTAAAACAGCTATTTTGGGAACTTGTGAAAACAAAGGCAACTCCACGTCAATTTTAGCTTGGGAGACTGGCAAAAATCCAATTCTAGCTGCAGCTTATGTGGGATCAAATGCAGACTCAGGCCTTAATTTGGACAGAGGTATCACAACACAGAGACATCAGCTGTTTTTTCCACTGTGAATTGCAACAAACCTTCTCTACTGATAAGTTATCATGTCATAGCTGCTTTCTGACCTGAAAAACAACAATGCCATTTAGAAATTCTTCTCCTCTACCTTGAAACAATCTTGAGGAATGCAAGTGAATGCTTCATTTTAATCTGGATCACCAGCAAGATGAGATATGATAAAAAAATAAAAAGAGATCAAAATTAAGAAAAAGATGCAGTATCCAAGGAAAACAAATAAAGATTTAGCCAGAAAATAGGCATAGCTGAATGGAAATTGCTCTATGCAATATAAAAACTGCCAGTAGAGGGTTGTGAATAGTTATGCCTGCTTTTCTCACCTCACATCAAAAACACACTTCAATGCTTTGTTGTTTCAGTCCTAAGAGATCTGAAACGTTTGCCTTGAACTACTACTGACCATACGCATCAGTTTGATGAGAAAGACCAAAAGTTTAGTAGGAAGTGTGTACCATAAGCTGAGCAGCAACAGCTCAGAAGTTGTATCATTCAGCAGGCAGAAGTACACTACAGCCTTCACATAGGGAAATAAGTCCTCTTATTTCCCATAAAAATGGGAAAAAAGCCCATGGAAGTAAAAACAAAAGGACACTGTAAGGAAGAGCAAAAGCTCCCTCAGTGCATTGAGGTGACCAGCATGCAGCATATCAGAACCTTTCCAAAACACTACTGCACTTTCTAGGTCACCATGGGCAGGTTCCAATATCTTTCCAAAGGCAAAAGAGTCTGGAAACTGTTTGGAAGATAGTCCTGATAATTCCTAGATGATAGATATGTATATACGCCATTATGTTACAGGACTGAACAGCAGCATGTGCAAGCCAAGTCTCCTTCCTGAAGGTAAGATGATCCCATGCAGGTAATTTCCTTGTCTTCTTCTTGATATTTCCAGCTGTAGCAAAGACAATAATGATGATGCCCATGGTATTATGCATTTAGATAAGATCGTGAAAATAAACAGAAGTGGATATGTACTTAAGATGAAATTACTTGCTGTGGCTTCTTCTCTTCACTATCATGCAAACTCAGTCAAGGAAGCTTAACAAGATGCTGAACTTAAATGCATCTGGAACTCGACAATCCAGATTCAGCCCTAGCAGTGTAAGAGCTAGCATCATTATTAATATGCTGAATACCACTTCTCCAAAAATCTCAATGTGAAATAGCAGAATCCTCTAGAAGGTAGGGGTTTTCCTCTCTCCATGGGTACATTATCATAGATATTAATTGGAAAAAGTCTATTTACTCCAAATAGGAGGGGGAAAATGTGTCAGACTGGAGATGCCCATGGCAGTTGCAGTGAGGAAATAATAAACTAAAGAAGTCTAGACCAACATGAAAGCTTTTAACATGCCACTGTAAAGGTTCAGTTAGACAGACTTCTTTAAGAGTCAGATGATTTTATCACCAATCACCTTAATGATGGTGCATACTCAGCTGAGAGGAACTGTGGACACAATTTGACTAATTATTTGAATTCATAGACTTTTTTTAAAATTTCTATTTTTTAGAAAGACAATATAGAAGTGAAAACACAACTCCTAAAAGAAGCAGCAGAAAAGTCTTACTGAGCAATCATATAATCATAAAATACCAGGTTGGAAGGGGACCTCAGGACAGTTTTGCTGTGGCACTCCCAAGGCGATGCTCACCTTACCTGTGCCATTCTACCAGCATGAAATCACGCCCACAAGCCTGTAATCCGGCCCAGGGACTCCAAAGAAAAAGGTAGCTGTCACCTCTACCTGTGGTTCATCTAAATAATAGTCCTCAGCAGCAAGAAATTGGCACATCACAGCTATTTATGACACCAGCACTCTGTGATCTGCCTCACCCACACCTTCCCTCTCTCCTTGGTGACTCTGGAAAAGAGCTTACCCTTCCCTTGGACTCCCTTTGATAGCAAGGGATATCCATTTAGCTCTTCCCAGTGGCAGGAAATTCTCATGGATCTAAGGTACCTGTGACAGCCAAGGCTTACCTATTCCCTCTGGTTGTCTGAGCACATTAATCAGCCCAGATGAAGATTATAATGGATGCAAAGACTCCCTGATGACTTTTCCGTCACAGCCAAATCTCTCCTTTACTGTTTTATGAAAGTTGAAATATTAATGTGGGAATGTACTAATATCAAACTTCCATTTAAGATTCTTTAGCTCTAGGATGGAACTTCAGAGGGAAACTAAAGAAATACACTTAATCTGCTCTGTGAGTACCAGCACTTCTGTAAAACAAACACAGCAGCGATGAAGGATCTCACAGGACCCAACATCTTTGAAACTCAATCTCACACAGCAAAAATACAGTCCCCTGATTCATCCATCCTCTTTTCTACCTCCTCTAACTGACTACATTTGAATCATGCATATAAGAAAAAACATCAGGACGGTACCGTTAGCTGCACTACAAGTCGCAGAAGCAGAAATGGCATGGAACGTCTAAGCCTTTTAATAATGATCCTGTTCTCTGCTGCAGATCACCTGGCATGCACAGCTCAGCTCTCTGAAAAAATAATGCAGTCACTCCCTGATTAAATTACTCCTGGAGTGGAAAATACATTGAGCAGCCTGACTGTTTTGATTGGCTATGTAGTGACTGAGCTCCATGAATATGGAAATAATTGGAAATCCTAGACTGATATAGAGGAGGACGAAGAATATGTGACCCACATAAAGGGCATGCTGAAGTTGCATGAAAGTGAAATCATACCGTAATACTAAACAAGTGAAAAATCCTTGATATCAGTGATAGAGGTTAGAAAACAAATAAAGATTACTTCAGTAAAATGCCAGAGGGTTCCAACAGAGATGCAAAGCCTTTTCAAATGCATTTTACAGGCTCATTTTTCCTAGGAAAGAGGTAAAACTGAGATTTAATTTTAAATCCTAATTCATAACTTGAATCTACACCTTTGTGTCTCTTTTGCTCTACACCTTTTTGTCTCTTTTGCTTTTGATGTTTAATAGGTTAACAAGATTACTAAGTAGTTGCCAGACAAGTTTTTTGATTTGGGCTCTGAAGCTTTGACCTTAGCAGTAGTTAATAGTCCAAAAGATTCTAATCAGAGTATGAGAAATGGACAAGTACCCTAGAAAAACCAAAAAGTTTTACCACTAGATGAGCCTGTTTTCACCAACTCAAGCAGACGAACTGCAAAGAAGGTAAGAAAATTACAGCCCTGAACTTACTGGAAAAATTCCGTCACATACGTCTGTAAAATCTCTAAAAAAAGCTTACATTTTCCTTGGATGTGGCTCACTTGCCCACCTGTGCTAACTAGGAAGAACCAGCACTCCAGTGTAAGAGGTGCTTTGCTGAAACTGAAGTGCTCTGCTTCCCACATACTCTCTGCAGCTGGAGTACAAGGCACTTCCAGGCATCCCATATAGCTCTGTCTCTCCTGCCACTCCCTGGAATTGCTGGTAAACAAGGTATGTTACAGCAACCTTCTTCAGCTTCATCTACCTGGCTGTCATAGCAAAAGGCAGATCCAATAGCAAGGGAGAAAAATGAAGTCTAAACCACACTGGACAAATGCAAACATCCATGCACATAGAATTCTAAACTCTTTTTGTCCCCATCTGAAAACTAGGGCTACTAATTCATGACAATACTTTTAAGAGGTTCTGAGACGTGCTCTCAAAACAGTTTTGCGTGTACCTTATATTTGCAAAGATCTAGTTTCTTAGTGTAGTTAGTTCCTAAGGATTTTAGAGTGAAGCTTTATTTTCCTTTCTCTAATGCTAAGAAATTTTCCTTTCATTCCTTTAACATTACGTAAGTGTTTTTCATTTCCTGAACAATTTTCAGAGAAAGCCGGTATATTTTTGGAATAGCTTATTAATTCATAAATTTATATACATGGTTCAATTAAGCACGAGAAAACTTCACCACTGACTTTTATCTCATAGAATCACCTTACACTATCCTGCAAATTGAAAAGTCAGTGACATGTTTTCTATCCCTGTGGATCAAACAAATCTCCATTATCAGTTTTTAAGCTAGTAACCACTACTTTCACAGTAAGTTCACTAATTTAAAATATTTCTGTTTAAATTTGCTAGGATTAGAGGTAACATTATGATGAGTTACATATTCCCCTCAGATAATTTTTTTACTTAATAGCAGTCTGGTGAGAAAAAACCAGTGCAGGTAACCATGATTCACAATATACACCACTGTGTATTTTGCTAATAGCTTTTTACAAATTTTCCCAAAGTTTATTTAAAAATCTCTCCCCTGAAATCAAGAGGCTCCACCTTCTTGCAAGTAAAATAATACAAAATTTCCTGTACAAAGGGTGTTTCAAACCTGTTACCTCTATTTTCAGGCTGTTCTAACTGAAGAAGAATGCTTTTCTAAAATACTGGCTCCACATTAAAAGTACACATGGGAAAGTCCATCTGATGTAAAGTTCCTCCTTTCAAAATCAATACAACTCCAAGTTTCCCTCTGTGAAGGATGTCAATACCTATGTGGTCATTCTAAATATTAATGAAAATATCAGTTGTAGGATACATGAATGCAAAGAACCCCAATATAGACATACTCTGGTCTGGGCAAGCTGAAATCTAACTGTCCTATCAGGACTTGGGTGACTGGCTACAAAAGCTAAAAAATAAAAATGAACACGATGCACCCTTCAAAACTGGAAGCTGCTTGGTTCACTGAGTGATTACTGTCGATCCTTGGCACATGTAGCTCTATCTAACTCTGTTATAATCATGGCCAGCACTTTCATAACTATCTTCTATGAAATCAATGCATAGGGGAAAATGCTAAAAAACCCCTTAAAATTATACAAGGACTAAAATTCCACTTTTAAGACTGAAATGTTCTGCCTAGTAAGCCCTCCCAGATGCAGTTGAAGTACCACCTTGGTAGGAGAAGTGGCAGCACAGGTGACATAGCATCTCCTTACATTTCACCATTCACATCCCAGCAAAAGATGTGAGTGCAACACAAACCAGTGACCCGTCAGTACCGGTCTGAGTAACATGAAACTTTCTGAAGCTGTCTGCCTAAGTGCATGTGCCTGGGAGGCCTTTGGATATTCAATTACTCCTGTGGTTTGAACATTTTGGCCCATAATTCTTTATTAAACCAACTTTCAAAAGAAACAATCACTTAGTAAACCAGGTGGAGTTAGAGGTGGCTCAACTGGTTTGAAAACTAAATGATTCTAATTTCTAAATATGGCTATACAATAAAATATAATCTAGCAGGCAAAACTCTGAGCCTAAATGCAGGACATTTAAATCTAGCTTCTGGTTCTGCCACTGGCCCACTGGCAAGATTCCATATGAGTCTTTTCACCATACACAAAGCAGTAACAATAAGAGAATTGCCTCAAAATCTGAGCCACATTATAAGCAGATGATTAATAGATATATTGGGCTGCAAACATTTGGCTTCGAAAATCTTGATCCAGTTTCTTATCCTGGAAAGGAAGAGGGGATTACTCAATTTAAGAACTGTCAACTATTTATAGCCTCAGCTACAAAGAAACAATTCTTTTAAGAAATAGCAAGCCAGAAACCTCTTGCTGCCTCAACCATCTCCAGTAGAAACAACTCCCAGGGGTATCTGCACACAGTTCCAAGGTTGCTGGAGTGCATATTGTTCCATGTCCTCTTGCCAGTAAATTGCCAAACCACTGTCAGACACACAATGGAGAGGAAAAAGGAAAAGAAAGTTCTGAGCATTTAACTACAGTAGAGTTTCTATCACTGTTCTGTTACTCTAGGAGGATGATGCCCATGTCCAAGTGACCGAGTTACGTTTCTCTGTTATCAAGGCAATGCAATCTGATCTAGTGGAAGGTGTCCCTGCCTGTGGCAGGGGGGTTGGAACTAGATGATCTTTAAACAATGTTCAATGCTAATGTACTCCTAAGAACAGTCCCACTGGCTTTAAGGGTGCTTGGCATGTAACAGTTAGCATAGTACAATTTAGCCTAAAATACATAAACCTGATGATGATGAACCTGAAAACAGAGTCCAGAACTGTAACTACTCTAAAACTGAGGAGCTATCTTTGTGCCTTAAAAAAAAAAAAAAAAAAAAAAAAAAAAAAAAAAAAAAAAAAAAAAAAAAAAAAAAAAAAAAAAGTCTTTGTCACCTGCTTCAGTGAGCTCATCCTTGGAGAGTAACACACTGCTCTCTGCTATCTTCTGACAACCAACATTCTGCCTCCGTGTCAGAAGAAAGCCAGAGCACTGCACAACATTGAATATGTTAATTTACTCATTGGTAGAGAATACAGCTCACCATGAAGACATTTTTTCTGAAAACTATGTCCCAAAGGTAGGTGAAGACATTTACTTCTATTTTGACTAACCAGTCAAGTATAGGAAGGTAACACATACACCAATAAAGATATCTATCAGTCTCTAACAAGAAAATCATTAAGAACAATGATGACATCTTACCTGGATAGACATAAATGAAATGGTTTGGGGATGAAAGATTAACACTGCACTGTCTGAAAACTCTTGTAGTGCAACTGAATAAAAAATGAGTTTCTTCAAGAATCAGAAAATGACCTGAGGTATGCTGGTGTGGCCAAAGACATGGTGTGACAGAGGTTTCTCTCACCAGATGGTAACTAACTGATGGAGGCTTGTGAGCAGGCTTTTTCCAGTACATGTGACCTGAAAGGTAAGCCACATGCAAACAAGAAAATTTTATCAAAAGAGGATCAAGTCAGTAGGACAGGGTGAAAGAAAATGGAAGCTAGGTATAAATAGATTCAGCATTTTCGCCGTATGTTTTTCGTCTATATCTTGCATAAATGTTTCTAAGTGCACTGCTGATTTTAACTGTTACAAACAAAAGCTCATAGTGTATTTCCTCTTAACCTGTCTTGACTTGTGCATGGTTTAGACTAACTAGCCTTTCCTTACTAAGGCCATGGCAAGACACAGACCAGGTCACAAGGGTAATAAGACAAGCACCCAGTTAAACAGGTAACAGGAACCCAGTTCAGGGCATGCAAGGAGAAATACAGCAAGCCATGATCTCTGCTACATTGACTAGGTAGAAAGCTGACACCACAAACATCAGGAAAAACAAACACCTTCCAGTAACTGTTGGGAAGCAAGAATGATGGAATCCAGTACGATATTGCATCAACTCCAAAGATCCCAAAGAACACACCAAGGCACCCACATCACGTATCCTCCTTCCCCACTCGTGTTTTCTGGCAAAGTAATGTCCATAGAAATGTCAACACATCATGGTGGGATTCTGATAAGATTGTCTTTGAAAAGCAGGACTGGCTACCTCACAAACCAGAGATCAGAAGGGAAGGAGGGCAGCCCAATACACCCTCTGCCAGTGATAGTGGATCAGAGATCATATCTAATTTTTTGAGAAAAAGGTTCAGAAAATATGTTCCATAAAGTCTGCATTAGTTTACTATACTGCTTACTTTTAAGTTTTTAAAGGAACATTCAACTTGAGATAACTTTAACAATAGGAAATAAGGGAGATTTTTTTTTGACAGTAGAAAACAGGTTACAGACATAAAGCATGTATTTGCACTGTGACAGGATATGGATTTTTAACTCCAAAAAATATGACAGAAAATAATAAGATTTGGTGTAATGTTGATTAAAGAAAGTTAAGCCTCAATGGGTTTTAAAACACCTTTGAATTAATTTATTCAAGTATATATTGCTTATAGTAGTAAGTATTTTTGTTCTATACATTAAAAATAGTTTACTGTAAACTTGTAACTCTACCCTCTATCATTCCCTACCCCATCCCAAGTGAAAAACCTCTCAACAAACTGTTAAAGGACACTTCTCCTGAATGGAGCTAACACTAGGTGGAATTCAAACAGCAAACAGCTTCAGAGATGTGAGGAGTCAAACAAGACAGATTTAAAACATTTTGCTAAATCAAAAGTGTTTCTGGACCTGCAGTACAGCATGTCTGCCTTAAAACATGCAGACTCCCCTTGTAAGAGATGCCCCAAATATTCAGATGGATTGATTTAAATAATGAGGAAATTATAGAAAGCAATGTGCAAAAATCTTGAATTATAAAAACTGTAACCTTGATACAGAAAAGGGTAAAAGAAAAATTAACCTCCCTTGAATGGGAAGCTCTTAAAGTGCTTGAAAAGAAATATGAACAAGAAGTAGTATTTTCTAATTCCCCATGCACTAATCCTAATTCACCAGCAGTGAGTTGACAAACCCATTTTCAATGCAGTTGCATTGGGCAATGTTGCAGTGACACCTTTCAGCTATTCTGATGCTCATAAATAATGATTCAACCTTTTAAAGCTATATACTTCCTGTAAGAGGCAACATTAAGTAGACAAGGAAGTAAACAGCTTGATATGAATAAGTATTTGTCTATTTTATTTGGACTGATGTTAAAAAAATAATACATGAAAAATACATTGTATATGTTTGAAAACAATTCTACTCAAGTTAAACATTACCATAAAAGTCATCCTCTTAAAAGGAAAGTGATTCACTGTGGAAACAATTTGAAACTCAGTTTTACAAAGTTTGCATAAGAATTGCCCACCCAGGGCAAGAAATCCACTCACTCCCACACAATGTGATAAGCATAGAGGAGAAAACCAAAGCAACTACAAAAATGGTCTTTCATTGATCTAGAGTACCCAAGAACGAGGAACACGCAGATATGTAGTAGATATTGTGAAATAAAAAGACAGGATTTTAAGTGTCAGATAGACAAGGAACAGCTTTGTGAAAAGTATAAACACATTTTAACAATAAGAAAAACAAACAGCAACAGGATAATCTTAGTAACTATAAAGAAAATAAATACTGCATCTACTTTATATTCTAATTCCTGAGATAAGGATAAAAAATTGCCTTACCTCAAATGCAGCTTGAAGAAAGACATTAACAATATGCCTACATCCTTTCTTAGTTCCCTTGATAGCAATCTAAGAAGAAACACAAAATAGCAAATAACTATCTTCCCTGCAGAGAGCATGTGCCCAGGAATAACATGCTTCCCAGTAGTGTGCAGAAAAGAAGTAAAAAAGAAATAAAAAATTAAAACTCAAAAAGACAATCCTTGCAAAACAAGAAGACAAGAACTTTATATTTGAAATTCACAGTATGGTTTATTGCATTTTAAGGGAGTAGAGACATTCAGGAATTAGATAATACAGACTTAACTATGATATCACCTCAATTCTCACTAAAATATTAATGCAGTACATTTGTCTACAAAAGGAAGATTGTAAATTCATCCACACAGAACTCAGGCATTGAAGACCTAAAAAGATTCCTATTCCAGTAGTAGGCACACATGGGCTCACACGATACAACCTTATTAACTTGCTTTTTCCTCCCCAACTACAGTGCTTGCTAAAGCGACACTCAAATGTTAAATGCTTTGGTCAAGAGTTCAGTCACTGACCTGCAATGAAAGCCTTATGTTCAGCTCCAACATTTTCTAACAGCAAACAGGAAAAAAAAAAAAAAAAGGTTTCACGGAATGAACTGTTAAAAAAGAAAATCCTCACATAAGCTTTCCCCGAGGGGGAAGAAATATCCACAAGCTTTAAATTGGCCAGGCGGATTTAAGAGGAAGCAAAAAAAAAAAAAAAGTCAGCTCTTTCTGTTGCGTCAAAGAGCCCACTGTGCAATAGGAACAGTGAACAGAGTTGTTAAACTGGCAAGCTTTTGCTGAAGACAGCTTTTCAATATGCTCTCAGCATCGTCTCCCAGGACTGGCTGGAGACAGTCCCACTCCTCTTATATGGGCTCTGCTCCTTCAAGAGGCGATCGCTCTTAAGGACAGTTTCTATAAACATGCTGTTCTCCTGGCTTGGCTGCACATGATGAGGGCAATTGCACACATATACATACCTGCATTCAGGGAGCAGACCTGCACGCACTTGGGGAAAATGCAGGCACACTCAAACTAGCCATCGTTACCTCAGCTTAAGAGCAGGATGCTATTGATGACTGACGGCTTGCTAATACTCCCTTCCCCACTTAGACCATTCAGTGTGCTGTTGTAAAGCAATCCTGAAAGGCACAGTACTTAGAGAGGAAACCTCTAATGCAATTCCATTGGGATATTGTAGCCCCAGCAGTGTTCTCTGATTAAAGGAGATCAGTTGTCACATGCTGCTGCCTAGCTTTGTGTGTAGTACAGAGAGCTCGGAGAGCCACCAGAGACTGCAGCTACATGGAATGAGTGAACCATCCCTCCTGGGAATGCTGGCTCCCTCACTGAAGACATCTTTAGAGGCTGAACCAGTGTACATACAGTGGACGGAGTAAGGGCACTGAGCAACCTGGTTAAATATTAGTAAAGCCACATTCATCACCACATACAGGAAACTGCCACACAGATCTCTGCAGGTGAGGACACCGCCCTGCATTCCCTTTACAAGCCATGGAGACCTAAGCAAAGGCATTCACAGCACAGTTCAACCTACTCCAACATGCATCTGGTCTGCTGAACTGCCTTCTGGGCTTCACTGCCTACAAAGGGAACCCACGATGGCTTTCCCAAAAAGAGGTTGCAGACAGCAACATTTTTAGAGATGAGTGCCACTCCAAATGACAAGGCGATGAATGCCTGCAACATGTGCACAGAAAGAACTTGCAAGGAAGAACAGCATTGGTAAGAGACAGGAATAGAAAAGGGAAAATACAAACCGTGGGATGCACTTTTCAACGTGACTGCAGAATTAAAAGCGGGGACAAACATATGCAGCTGGTTAATTTAGAATTTCTCTTCTATTTATACATCTTTCAGAGTTGCCACAGGGACATTATGAGCCTAAACATGTGGGAAGGCAGCAGAAGGAAAGGAAGTATATGCAGGAGTTAAATTCTCTCTATTTGTGTTCTTTCTCTACTTACTGAACTTCTGTATGGAAAAATCGCTTCTTTAACAGCTTCTCTTGAAATCCTTCCAGGTGAAAACTAATTTCTCTCCTAAAAAGTGTTTCCATAAATGACAGACTGAGTTTCTGCAAAAAGTATCTTCAACTTAGAAGTGGAATACAGCATTTTCTAAGCTTTCAACCCTGTAAATTTAATGCAAGGTCCTATTTGTGCATCAAGCAGTGCGTTGCTTTATTGTGTTCTCACAACACCAGACAGCTCACTGTGTCCAAAGCCCCAGCTGTAGTGTCACTGGAGTCATATGGGTGTAGCTTTGGCCATATGAAAGTAGAGTGATTAATAATTTTGTCTGTGCTGGGTGGAAGATAATTACAATCTGGTTCAGTTTCCCAGATCTAAAAGCTAGGCAGGTATTTTAACACATCTCATCATCATCATTATCATCATAATACCTGCTCATAAGATTACCTAAATGTTTCCCCCTATAAATCCAGACTCCCCACCACCCATCACTGTCAGACTGCAGGCTGAAGGAAACTGGTAATAATTGTTCTTTTCCTGAAATTTATTTTTTGTTTCTCTTAGTATCATAAAAGTACATTTATTTGCATGTTGAGCAGGTGGCTGGACCAGATGATGTCCTGATGTCCCTTTCAACCTAAACTATTTTGATTCTGTGAAAATGAGGTCAATTATTAAAAGATGCCTTAGGCTATTACAGAAATTAAGTGGACTGTGGCCAACTCCAGTGTTTTGAAGCCATAATTTGGATTCAACTGTCAAGACAAAAGACAGTTTCAGTGTCAAAGATCTCCATTCTGTCATTCTGGGAGAAGCCAGCAGATCTACTGAAACATTAACCATAAGCATTTGTACTGATATTGCCATCTATGAGGACATTAACAGATAGCACTTTATGGAGAGGGCTGTATTGGTTCCCACACATCCCTTGCTGTTTCACTCTTGGAATCCCAATCTCCTTTTGTTTTTCCCTTCTTATCTATCACTCAGTCATCCAATTTCAATTTAGTGTCTTTCAGCTGCAAGGGACAAAGAAGACACTGAGAATTCTCAGTGACTGAAAGCCCAGACAACTCATCTCAGCTGTAGAAATTCCTCCACACAAAGCAAAGGACACAGAATTGACCAAAAAAAAATCGACAAAATAACAAAACATTTTGCATGATCCCTAGTTTTTGTGTAGACTCTACCACACTGCCAGCTCAACACAGACTGTCTTCTCCAAGGCCTCACTTAGAAGATATTAAGAAGATGACTATTTTCAAATCATTTCAGTATTATGCAAAGCTTTAGATTCCTTGTTACCCATGACAGACATCAACTCCTGCTCCCCAGGCCTAAGGAGTGGCTATCAATTCAAGCCCACACCATTTAGCACAGCAGTTATGCCAACCTTTGCATCTCCACATCATAGACCACTTTATCCAATACCTAAAACCTGACCTAGGTGCCCCTAGGGCTTGTTGTTAATACAGCAGTCCTGTGTAAGTGACAACAGCCTATCACACCAAGACAGGAAAGCCAACACAGAATGGATGCTATCTGCTGGGATTATGGTGATCCAGAAATGTAGAAGGTGGAGAATGACATTCAAAGCCCTTTGACTCTGCCAAGTGCCAACCTAACGCCTTCCAAACACTCTCTTGGCTCATGGAGCATCTCTTTTTTGGTGTACAAGGAGTCTGAAGCCCTACCACCAAGGATCTGATACAAGATGTGATGATACACATCATGTATCTGTCCCTGTGCTGCATCAGCTACACTGCCTGAATCCACGGCAAGCATTATCTCTGTTACTCACAGGCCTTCCTCAAGAAATGGGACGATCTTCCCACCACCCTTCACAAGGTGGGATGACTCAACTGCCTTGAGGTCAATGCTGCCTCTTTCCTGCTATAGAAGGTCACAAAGCCTCTTCCTGAAAAACAAGGCTCCTGTAGGCATTTCAGCTGAGTCCTGTATTCCTGCAGGAAGGAGGCTGTGTGCACTTCCAATTGTCTGGCTAAAACGTTGAGATTCAGCATGTCCTGCACTGTGGAAATCAAAACAGTGCAATCTGGGCAAGAACTCAAGAATACCACTTTAAGTGGAGAGGAAGCTTCAGACCTTGACAGGCATAGCCCAACCCCACCACCACCTACACGCTTGGCTCATGGAATTGGGACATCAGTAGTGCAAGTTTAGTACAGCAACGGCTCTAAACAGTCAGCCTAGCTAAAAAGTGTAGTTTATGTTCCAAGCACCTTGTGCCCATATTCTGAAGAACCACAGTGCTCCTCTTCCTCCCATCTACAAATGAAACATGGGTGGTGTTTCCTGCTTGCTCAGTGGAATCACTTGCCCCAATCCCCTGCAAGTCTGATCTTGCTCCATGTCTTGTATCTATGAAAGGATCACAGAGCATACAGTTTGACTTCCTAAGTCCAGGGGCTGGGCAGCCTTAATGTAAGTTCTTTCTTAGGTCTAAACTCTTCCAAGTCTCAACTACCTTTGTCTATGTCCCCTTCAGACTTCTTCTCTTCTGTCAAGTTATGGTGTTTCTATCATGCAAAAGTGGACTCTCAACTCCTCCTTGCTTGGAAGGGCTGAGTGGACTGGCAAACACATGAAGCACTAGGAATGCAGAAGCAAGGATTCAACAAATCTCGGCAAGAGGCAGCAGTTCTTCATTTGGAAAAAACCCAGATTATTTACATCTTTAAAAGAAATAAAAAAAATTTCCAGTATCCAGAGAACATACAAAAAAGAAAAAAAGATAAAAGGGTGTTTCTACTTTACTGGAAGTATTCCCCTTTGCCTAGTGGATTAAATACAGCAACATCTTGCTTTCAGGACACCTTGTGAAACTGGTTCAAAAACTGCCATCTCTCTGCCTAGCTGATGTTTTATGGGTGATTCTGCACCAGCAGTTTTTCAGGGGACTCCTCACACATCCATTAATTTTCAAAAGTAACTTTTGGTAATCCCCTGCCATACATTTCACTCCTGCAGCATCCTGATTCTGGCCTCACAAGCAGCATATGGGGAACCTCAACCAGCCCATCAGTTCTTGCTGGGCAGTTTCCAAACACAACGTTATTAACATATTCAGCCCCACAATGCAAAACTATTAAATTATAATTATTTTTCAATCAAATTTGGCTGTATACATCTGCACAGGTGCATAGGGAAGAGCTCTGGGTAGACCTACACACCAGCCAGTGATTAACATTGCTGCACTTACAGGGGATTGCAGAGCTGTGAAGCCATTTTTAAAGACCTGTGCCATCCTACAGCAGTTCGTAGTTTGATAGCAACGGCAGAAGAGGAAGAAGAAGCACCTTGGTTTATGAGGGACAGCTGACTTTCTGCTGGTGGCTTTGTTACCTCTCTGAATGGCAAAGCAATCATATACTTAGTGCTTCCTCCAAGTACAACTGACTAGTGTATGGTGAGAGCCCTGAGAAAGGGGGCAATAAACAGGGCCCCACAGCAGCCAGCGTGCACCGCTGCCCACTGACAGACTGGGTCAGCCATGTACCATAAGGCACTTGAGCAATAGGTGTTACTGCCACCCTTTGTCAAGGATCCCTAATTAGTATTTGTTAGTGCACCCGCAGGAAGCTGAAACAGGATTCAATTCAAAGTTAGCCTGGACTCAGCCCCTTTTGTCAGCACACCTCTTGCTGAAATGCTGATTTTCACATGGCGGCTCTCCTCCAAGCACAGCCAATATCGTGGCCACAGAGTGAAACCAAGTCAGACTCCCACCAAAAGAGCGCGGAAAGAGGGGCAATTGGTAACAATATAGAGAAGAGGATCTGAGAAGCCAAATTGCCAACCCTCACAGGGACTCTACAGCTGAAAATCTGTGGCAGGCTAGCACTGCAAGAACAGGTTTTCACGTGCCGCAGAATGAGTGGATATGTGGGCCTTGTGCCATAACTGAGAAAGAACAAGGCAAAAATACACCACAGTCACCTCAGCAGGAAAACAAGGACCTTGCCTTTTATCTGTAACAGAGGTTGCAAATATGTTAGAACTGTTTGCTGAAGGGATTACTGCACTCTTGGATGTGTAGATTTATGGATTTGATCAGTGGAAGTCCCCAAGCGCAAAGTATGTAAAATCTGTTGCAACATCAGAAAGGAAGAGCCTACTTTAAAGGAGCAAGCAAGAAAGTGACAAGGAAAGCATCAGAGAATTTCTACTAAGTAACATAAAGGGTTACGTTCGTAATCAAGCGACCAAACACTAAAAGTTTATGGTAAGAAACAAGACTCAGTTCCAAGCCGCTGAAAGGTCGGTGCACATCCGTGGTGAAAGGTCCTGCTTTTCCTTGACATTTCCCAGTAGTGACTTTGGTAGTGGACTGTAAGAACTTTTGAGAAGTACTAGCCCAGGTAGCAGTGCCTTGGACTTTTAGAACGGGCTTTGACTTGCAGCAACAGTAGCTTTAGCAAGGCAGTGCTGCCCCGCCGCTCCCTCAGTGGTTTAACTCGCTCTGGCCCAGCGGACCGGCCGATCGCTCGCCCGCTTCCAAGATGGCGGCGAGCGCGCGCTCCCCGGCGGCACGCCGTGCGGCGGTGGGGCGGAAGTGCGGGCGAGCCCGGCTCAAGGCGCGCCGCAGCGCATGCGCGCCGCCCGGCGGCCGAGGCGGGGCCAGGCCGGGCCGGGTGCAAGATGTCGGCGCAGGGGGACTGTGAGTTCCTGGTGAAGCGGGCCCGGGAGCTGGTGCCGGGGGATCTGTGGGCGGCCAAGGCCTGGCTCATCACGGCGCGGAGCCTCTACCCCGCCGACTTCAACATACAAGTGAGCGCCGCCGCTGCCGCACACGCTCGGTACCGGGGCCCCGCGCCCGTCCCCGCGCGGCCGCGCTGCGGGCCTGCCTGACTGACAGGCGGCGTGGCCAGTGGGGGCGGGGAGGGGCGGGGCCGCTGGGTGCCGCGGTGGCTCAGCGGTTAAAAAACAAAACAGACCCCCCCTACTACTACTGCTACTGTTGTTTAAAGTACCTCTCCTGATTATGGCTTTTGTAGCAGCTTGGCTTTGCATTTGACTGGGTACAAACCGTGGTCAAGGAACTCTTTGAGTTCCAAGTTTGTGTAAAAGTTAAGCCAGCGTGTTCACAGAGCCATGGAATGGTAAGGGTTGGAAGGGACCTTAAAGATCGTCTAGTCGAACCCTGCTGCCGTGGGCCGGGCCACCTCCCACTAGAGCAGGGTGCTCCAAGCTGCATCCAACCTAGCCTTGAACACTTCCAGGGATGGGGCATCCACAGCTTCTCCGGGCAACCTGTGCCGGTGTCTCACCGCTCTCACACTAGATAATTTCTTAATAATATGTATTCTAAAGTTCCCCTTTTTCAGTTTGTACCCATTTCTACTTGTCCTGTCATTTCCTGGTGAAGAGTCACTCTCTGACTTCTCTGTCAGCCTCCTTCAGATACTGGAAGGTTGTTATTGTTAATAATGTTAATATTAAGTATATTATCATACAAAATTGAGTTAATGATGTTAGTATTAAGTATATTAATCATGCAGAATTTTATGCCTAAATTAATGTATGATTAGGTAGTCTAACTGTATCTTCTAATTTCTCCAGCAAATGTTGCAGTCCTTTAATTTTCTGTTATGCAGACTGCTGTGGCAAATTGAGGGCAGTTTTTAAGAGTGGAAAGACTAATGTGATTGGTAAATGTATTTGAGAAAGCTGATATTCTGTTCTTGCATCCCGCAGTATGAGATGTACACTATTGAGAGGAATGCTGAAAGGACAGCGTCTGCAGGCAGGCTGCTCTACGACATGTAAGTAATCAGAGCTGGAACTCTACCTTTATCCCAGGTGCTCCTTTCACAGAATCAGTTTGGCGAACACCTCTGAGATGATTTGAGTCCAGCCTATGACTTAACACCACCTTGTCAACCAGACCATGGCACCAAGTGCCACGTCCAATCTTTCTCTAAACACCTCCGGGGATGGTGACTCCACCACCTCCCTGGACAGCCCATTCCAGTGTCAAATGACCCTTTCTGTGAAGAAATTCCTCCTAATGTGCAACCTAAACCTATCCTGGTGCATCTAAAGACCATGTCCTCTTGTCCTGTCACTGATTACCTGGGAGAAGAGACCAACCCCCACCAGGCTCCAACCTCCTTTCAGGGACTTGGAGAGAGTTATAAGGTCGCTCCTGAGCCTCCTTTTCTCCAGGCTAAACACCCCCAGCTCCCTTAGCCACTACTCATAGGACTTGTGCTCCAGACCCTTCACCAGCTGCACTGCCCTTCTCTGGACAAATAAATGTTGGGATTTCGAAAAATATAAACTGAGTGTTTCTGAAAATCCATGTGGATAAATTAAGCACAAAAGGTCTAATTAATTAAGACTAAACAGTAAAAAGGAAGGTTTTATTTTCTGTTTTGCCCAAACACATACTTTTATGGGAAGCTTTTGTCTTTGAGACAGATTTTGAGATCACTGTGCATTCCTTGCCTCAAACTTTATTACAGGTTTGTGAATTTTCCAGACCAACCTGCTGTATGGAGGGAGATCAGTGTTATTACATCAGCATTAAGGAATGACTCCCAGGACAAGCAGACACAGTTTTTAAGAGGTAAGGATTCTATCCTGAAGGAATCTAAAGATAAGCCCTCTGATTATTTGTCTAGTTTGGCAAGTAAATGTCAGTTTTTCTAACTTTGTCTGTGGACTGCAGGGTTTGGTTTTTTCCTCAATTCAGCCTTAGAGACTTCATTTGGTGTGTTAGGCTTAGGAAAAACAAAGGGACATGACAAGCTGATTCCCATTGCTTTGTCTCTGATATGGGTAGACTTAGTCTGCCAGAACAAGAAGCACGTAGAAGAGCAATTGAATAGGGAATAAGTGGGATGGGACTTAAAAATCATCGTCCCACAGGTTGCAGAGAACAGTGAATGATTGTAAAAATGGAGTGAATTCTTATTTATGTAGAGAGGGGTATTTAAATGAATGGTGTCTAGAAGGACTTGGCATTCACTGCTGGCAACCACAGGCAGTTTTGAAAGCAGGGTTTACACCTGGCAAACTATAATCTGCTGTTTGAACACGTGCTTCAAAAGCTCTAAGGATATTCCAGTTAAGAAAACATTTGATTTTTCATAGAGTGTGTTTATTTTTCGGAGTGAATACATAAAACATACAGGGAGAATATGTGAGTTTCTTTTTAGTGTCTCACTGGGTGTTTAAATTGACAAAACCCTACATTTTAATAATGAAAGTATTAATTGTAGAAGTAGAAGGTAAGTAAAAAAATAAATGAGCAGTTTTGAAAAAGCATCTTGAAATGTCAAATACTTAAGTATTAGGATTTTGAGTATTCCACTTACTAGCAGTCTTACTTTTCTATTCAAGTTCCTTGCACCCAAATAAACACAGATAAATATTTATTTGGTATTCTCTGAAAGAAACAGACCTTTTTTTTCAGGTATGTGTATTAAAAGCAGAAAAAAGCATAAGGAAATCCCTTTTCGTTCAGCATAGCAAGGTGATGTTGATGGTCTTTTACACTTTATCAGTCATCTTTACAATTCAGACACAACAAGTTAAACGTTTTCTTTTTTTTTTAAGGATTATTTGAGACCCTTCCTGGTCGGGTCCAGTGTGAAATGCTCCTGAAGGCAACAGAGCAGTGCTTTAACACATTAGAAAGGGCAGAAATGCTCCTTCTACTTCTGCGGCGTTTCCCAGAGACTGTGGTGCAACATGGGGTAAGAGAAGAGAAGCTCATAGTAACTATTCAGGATGCTAGCACTCAGTTTTTTGAGATTTTGCTGAAATGTGTTTTCCTTTGCCTAGGGAGAGGGTGGGTCTTTTTCTTCATATTTAATTGTGGCTGGTAGTTCAGACTGCTGTATCTAGAACTTACCACCAGGAAAGAATTAGGCAGAAAACAAATGGAAGCAAATAAAGCTGTCCTTTGTTTTGTAAATGAAAGAATATCAGTCATATATCGCTTTCACCATCTGTGCATGTCTGTGCTTACACCGTTTCCTGCACAGTTTTTCTCTTGGTCTTGTTTTGCTGTCTTCTGGAATTGCTTTTCATCTGCTATTTAGTATGGTTAGTTTAGCTATACATTTTGAGACTTGCACATGCTGTTGCCGTGGAGTGAATTGCTGCTCATGCATCCACTGAATTACTGTTCAACCCCACTGAATTACAGTTCAAAAAGTTTCTCAAACCGCTGGTCCAGTGTTTGATTTTCACCTCTGCTCACACAGGTAGGCCTTGGAGAAACATTATTAGATGCTGAAAGTATTGAAGACCAAGAATCTCCAGTGAATTGTTTTAGAAAATTATTTGGTAAGAAAATAATAATGTTCTTGTTTTACTCTGCAACTTTTTAGTATGGCCAGGTTCTGAGGTCAGTAAACTTCTTTCATGATACTATGATTAAAAAACTGCTTTAGTCAGAAGAGGTTCAAGCCATGTTAGTCCAGGCTGAGCATATGGTACAAATTGGTATTAGAGCCATTCATGTGAAGTTCTTTGTGGTGTATGGTCAGCCAGAGATGAAGGCTCCCGCTGCTGATTGAGAAACCTTACCTAGGACAAACAGAACGAAACACCCCACAGACCTAAAGGATTTTTTGGTTTGTTTTCTATTTTAGTTTGTGATGTTCTTCCTCTGATAATTAACAACCCTGATGTACGACTTCCTGCCAGCTTGTTATATAAATACCTGAATAAAGCAGCAGAGTTTTATATTAACTACGTAACTAGGTCTACACAGACAGAAAGTCAGTATCAAGGTAAGAGTATTTTTACAAAGTTAAACTTTCTTAAAATGTATCTTAGTATCACTGAAGTGATGTCTATAAATAAAAAATGCACTATTTTTATGTAATGTATCCTGTAGACAAGGATTAATAGTAGTGTTTACTCTTTCTTAGTTCTTTGATTCCAAAATACCTCATGGTGCTTCAACTACTTAGTCATGATGCTTGTGATGCTTCAATATATGTGCTGAGAGTTGGGACAAAATGTGCAAGATGTCCTTATCCAGCCTATCAGCTCTCTTGTACAAAGAGGCAGAAATGCCTGCTGCACCCTGTTAGCCTTCTGTGTAAAGAATGGCTACCCTGAATGCTCCAATGTAATTTTTACTTGTTGTCTTCTTGAAAATGAATCAGTTTGTTTGATTTCTCTATGAAGAGAAAAATGTGCTGGTTTTCTAGGTTCACAAGATTCCTCTGATATTATGTCTCCAAGCAAGCGCAGCTCTCAGAAATATGTAATAGATGGTCTCACAGAGAAATCATCCCAGATTACAGATCCTTGGGAGAGGCTATTTAAAATATTGTCTGTGGTGGGAATGAGGTGTGAGTGGCAAATGGATAAGGGAAGAAGGTAAGAAAGGGGTACTTTTCCGGGTATTTCCCCTCAAGGAGAATTTGGCTTTTTAATTCTTAATAGGAACAATTCTCATTGAAGAACAATTCTAACACAAGAGTATTTTGTGTAAGTTCACAGCAGCTTTTCTTTCAAGACTGTACAGTGTAAAGCAAAAACATGGCTCTAGAGAGCACTTTCAAATTAGTCTCAAATCAATTTTTGATGATGAAAGTCATGCATAAGCACTATAGTGCTGTGGAGTATCCTTCTCTATGTGCCTCAGTAAAGAGAAACATGGTAAATGTTTTGTGAAATTTCACTAGCATGTATTCCCAGTGTCCACTGACTTGAGGCTGGGGGATATCCTCAGCAGAAGCACTGAGATTTTCGTATTCTTTTCTTTATTTGCAGAATCTGTGTAACATCCTGAATTCTTTTTGTCTCTCTTCCCCTCAGAAGTTTTGGTGATATTTTGCATCGAATGAAAGATCTCTGTAGATACATCAGTAACTTTGATAGCGAAGCCCACATTAAATATAAGAATCAAGTAGTGTATTCCACGATGTTGGTCTTCTTTAAAAATGCTTTTCAGTATGTCAGCAACATCCAGCCATCACTCTTTCAAGGTTAGTTTCTAATATTTCAACTTCTGTAATGAGTTCTTTGTGATCTCATTGCTAATGTCTGAAAGATCTTTTCTCATTAGTCATTTGAAACTGTCATCTTACAAATCAACATTATAACTTGTTACAATTCTGTCAAGCCATTAATCTTACCAAGAGTAGTTCATAGCAACTGTGTAGTGGATCAGACCAAAGAGCAATCTAACTTAGCACTGTGGTTTCAGCCTTGGCCAGCAGCAGTTGTTTGTCTAAAAAAGAGAAAAGTAACAGACCAGATGTTATGAGAAACATCCCTAGGGTTGATTCCTACTCTTCCATGAGCATCATGTTTGTTTCATTTTCTCCTCTGATTTTGTTTCTTTGAAGCTGACATTTTCCTGCTTTCCTTCAGTCAGAAGAAAATAAGTGAAGATACTTTTGCATTGGGAACACGTGACAAATTTGTAATTAAGCAAATAAAAGCTGAATAGGAAAGATTTCCTGAAATTCAGAAGCTTCCAACTTGGCTTTCTTTATATTGTTTAAGCATAATCTTTGAGATGTTTTTTGCACATTACTCCTAATTTGTAATTAATTTGTAAATTGAATGTTTAACATATGTGTGTTACCTGTGCATTTTCCTACCCACTCACATCTGCATATGGGACATACCAGGTTGCTTGATACACCTAGGGTTGCTTCTTTTGGGATTGATTGGACTTTTCAGGAGTGGCCCAGAAGCTGAGGAAAGTTTTTTAAGCTCCATTTTGTTTAGAACTTACTGAAATAAACAGCATCACAAAGAGGAATTTTCATCACTTAATAATGTGATACAAAATTCCTTGCAACAATGACAACTGTCACCATAGGTAATTAGTACTTTCTAAAACTACAATTATTGATTCATGTTAAAATTATAATTTTAATTCTGTGTGTTGTGATCATAGGTTTCATCACATTTTTCTGCATGGAGCAAATGATCATTTGAGTAAGGAAACAGTCAATACAAATGATGGGTTTTAAACAGCTGTACAGAATGTTGGGTGATCAGTTGAAGAATGTCAGTAGATAGCTGAGCTCAGAGGACAAATGACATGGCAACTTGTGTGCAAAAAACATAGAGTCACTTTAACAAATGAGTTGATTTTTTTTGTTCTGTCTAGAGGAAAGAAGAGTTATGGTGGGGCAGGGGGATACTTCAGGTGTGCGTGTAGTTTTAACTGCTTGATTCCAAGTTAAAGAAGAAAGGAAGTAAAGAACTAGTGAAAATATTCCTTTCTAAGTTGTACAGTTGAGTATTTCTAAGCTCACGTTTTCTGACTGAACCACCAGAAAAAGAATGTATACTGAGGTCGCAGAGTGCAGTTCCTTTGGTGCAGCTTTTCTGGTACCCTCTGTCATTTTCTGATATCAGGAAAGTATTTCTGAGATGTCTTTTACTCATTTCTGCTTTAGTATTGAAGTCCAGTAGTATTCAGTGCCTTTCATATCTTTTCTATCATTAGAATTTTTCCTCCGTCTCTTTGGAGGGCTTACTGTAGAAATGTAGAATCCTACACATTTTACAAGCATAATCATAGAGCTGTCTTCTCCTTAATCTGTGAGGATTAGGGCTGTGACTCTCTTCTCATGTGCATGGATTTGCAAGAAACCTCTTGAGGGAACACTTTTCAATGCATTTTTCTTAACATAATTTGTATCTGCTTTGCTGGGGACTTGAGAACTGAATGAGGCAATTCACACCTTTCATGACTTTGAGGCTGCCTGCAGGCTTGGCAGGAGTTGCTATTTGGGCTGATGCTTTTGGGCGTTTATTTATAACACTCTCTGCTAGAAAACAATTAAAAACTCTGTATGCTTAGATTCTAGAGCTCAGACAGAAAAACACAATGCTGCTTTTTTTATGGCTGTGTAACTTTGAATATTGTAAGGGGGGGTCTGCAGCCCCAGTCAAGGGTGAGAATGGATTTTCTTTTGTTTTAGGACAGGAGGTTTTGGAATAGACTACAGTGCAGTTCTGATGCTGGGAAGGGAACACTTGTTTGGAAAGCAAAGCACTTAGCTGGCATTAATTTGAATCAGTATGAGTAAAAGCAAAACCCAATTTTTTTCTTCTCAGGTGTTAGAACTAGGCAGCTCTTGAGGTTCTAGTGGTGAAACTCTTCCAGCATCCCTGTTGTGGTACTTTGCATCCATGAGAAACAGATACGAATCTTCTGCATTATGTCTTGGCTCTATTTTCAGTTCACACAGGTTAGATTCCAGCACAGTGGAATACATGATGGTACAGGAGAGGTGATTCCAATATGTTGTAGCCTTTATGTAGGTGACATTTCAATGGTGGTATTTATTGACCTATATTTGTTAAGTAGAGCAGATTGGCTGTTTCTTCTAATAGGAGCTTCTATTGTAGTGGACTCCTTACACATCACTTCTGAGTAGAGGGGAAAAGCTTAATAGAAGTTCTTTTATGTCAAGAGATGAAATGAATTGTCCTTCTACTAAACTCTCAAATTAGTTCTTTGCAGTTATGAATGAGGCCTTAACTTCTTATCTTTCAGTAAATAGAAGGAATGCACAAACTGAAAATGCTTGTTGGCACTACTGTCTTACCTGGCAGAGATTTCAAAAACAGAAAACAGATTAAAGAATTCCTCTTTCCTTTTATTTCTCTTTGACGGAGCTTTGCACATCTATGTGCAGCTTGATTGTGCAAAAGGAGAATGTGTTTTTGGAAGGAAGGCTATTTCAGTAGTGATCACATATCAGTGTTGTTTGAGATTAAGAAGTATTGTTCCTATTTTATGTCTAATGAGACTTAAGTACTGGGGTCTGAAATAACAGGTACCAGATCCTACTGGATGTTCTGTGACACCTGTGAAAGTAGAAATTGTTTTCTGTGTTTCAAAATGAGGCTTTTCTGTCTTTGGGGAGTGAAGATGAGCTCTGGTAGTCAACTAAAGGTTTAATTCTGTTTACTGAAATCAGTGGGGGCAAAGCTGACACTGAGTGATCCTACTAGAGGAATCTTGTCATAAAATACACATACTTCTTTGTGGGGTCAGTGCCTGTCAGCATATTGCTTTGGTTTCTCATGAGAAATGTTTTGAGAATATTGCTGTGCTTTGCCATATTTGTGGCTGTTAATTTCAGAGCCATTTGTGCCGTTCATCTGTTGGATAATTGTACTTACATAAAAGCAAATAATGCTCGATCAGAGAACACCTGCTGCCTGAGTGTATCTTGTGACTGCTCCAGAAGAAAGGGATTCAAAAATATTCTGAAGCTCTCAATCAAACTCTGGTGGTGTCTGGTAAATGCACTCTGACCTTTACTGTATGTCTGCTTTGGGGAAACCATAGCTTTACCAGCACAGTTTAAGCAATTAAAGTGACTTAATTTCAGATTGTTTTCTCTAGCATTATAGTCATTACTTGTGAAGAAAAAAAAACCCCAGCACGCTGTAGGCATAAGACCTTTCAGATCAGTTTAGAGCAATGGTGAATTAATTTATCTCCAAATCCAGGTCCAAATGCTCCGAACCAAACTCCTCTGGTTCTTCTCGAGGATGTACCCAACATCTATGGTGATACAGATATTGATCGTAACAAACATATCCACAAAAAGAGGAAACTTGCTGAAGGAAGAGAAAAAACAATGGTAAGTTTTCTAGGCTTTTTAATTCATAACAAGAATGGCATTGCTACTGGAATTTAGGCAACGGTGGTTTTGATATAGATGTAAAAGACATATTTTTAGAGCTACCCTGAATTAGCTGTTTATGACCACAATTTTCAGACAATTTTTTTCTAAAGCCAGCAAGAATAAAACAATTTTTGCAGCAATTGCTGTAGACACATATGTACTGCTCTGAATGCTTTAACTTGAAGGAGTTTAGCAGAGGTTCTTAAAAAGGTAGCTATAGCAGTCAAATGTTCTGTAGGTAAACTTCCAAAGTAATTGACTTTTCATGATTGGAACTGTCGGTATATGTATTGCTTTAATGGTAGAAAACCACTATTTTATAGAATTTCTCTGCTGGTAGAAGTACACACACAAGGATTGCTTTTGCATTGTGCCACTGTAGGCTTAAACTGAGTACTGAAATGTAAAGTGTGTATGTACTTCAACAGGTAATCTGCTCAGTGGTAGTACTCCATGTTTAACAGAATAAATTTGTTTGGGATACTGCTCATCATGCTATGCCACTGAGTTCTTGGTAGCAAACCAGACTGGTCTAAGTGAAAAATCACTTACAGGCACTTAAACTAGGACCTTGGCACCTCTATACATAATTGTTTTGTGTTCAGTGGAACTTCTGTGGCTTTAGGGTCCTTTGAAATAAGTATAAATTAAGAAGTTAATCTTTTTGTTTTATACTGACTTCTAAGCAGAGCTCAGATGATGAGGATCCTTCTGGGAAGGCAAGAAGTCGCCACATTACAGTAAACAAGGCTGATCTTGCAAACTCCATTGAAGTATTAGAGAGTTTCAAACTGGCAAGAGAGAGCTGGGAGCTGCTCTATTCTCTGGAATCACTTGACAAAGGTAAGATAACTGCATTCAGAATTGCATTTAGACTTCATTGCTCTGCATAGAAATTTTTTTATTGTTAAAATGGAATTCGTGCCATTATGAATCCTTAAAATTGAAATTGCTTTGGGTCCTGAGTATTTTTGATACAAGTTCCAGTAAGAAGCTTTATCAGTTATTGTGTTTCTGAATATTTTGTTCCTATATTGCATTTCATTCTTGATGCACCTTTGCTTATTCACCCTCACTTCCCTTGGAGCAGTTGGTCAGCACTAGGGGTGATAGTGCTCAGTGAGAATGTGCTGCTGATGGCTGCTTTAGTTCATGATTAACAACATGTGTTTTTCTGTGTCTCTCTTTCTGATAATATCTGGTGTGTTAATCTTGAAGAAAATTTCTCTTCTAAAAAGCAGGCAAACAGTACCACCTAGCTGCTTTTAGGTTTGTTGGACATGGTGAAGAGAAGTGTAATCAAAAAATGAGTGAATAGGAAGAGAGTATTCTATATGTGAGGGACTTCATACTCTTACTGTTTTGATGCCACTTTCCATTTTTAAATTCAGCTTTTTTATATATATTACTGATTTTTAACCCAAAGCTGTGAAATGTTTCATAGTCTCTTTTACTTTTTCTTCTCTAACCACTTAACACAGAGTTCACCAGAATTTGTTTGTCATGGAAGACAGAGACCTGGCTTTGGTTAAGAATCTTTCTTACAGACATGATCATCTACCAGGTAATAAAAATATAGTATATACTAGGAAAAACACCACCATTGTGCTGCTCTTTCTTCTAGTAAATAGCAATTTATTTCCTTCTAGTAAATAGTAATTCTGATTAGCCAGTTTGACTGCTTATAGTGTCTACTGATTTTATGCCTTCAAGTATGACTCCTTTAGGGTTGGAACTACACCATTTGCACCACAAGCTAGGTACCCTACTTTGGATATTCCTGTCCCAATAGCTGTTGTTTGAGTCCAGCTAGTTTTGGCATATGGAAAAGACACGTACGTTGGCATTTTGACCAGTGGATTTATATGTAGTATTATGGAAGATAAGTGTGTTTTATTAGTCTGTCACTGCATTATATTGGAACACAATCAGAAGAATTTTCAAACAGTAAAAGGTTTTAACGTGTCTCAGTTAATATCTATTCTTCTCCACAAAAATTAGGCTTACTGTGCGCATTCCAATACCATCTACAAAAGAAAGCTTGTTCTTTATTTTTTCCTTTGGGGGTCCTATATTTTTTCCTCTACTTGTGCCTGAACAAGAGGTATTTCAAACTTTATTAGTATAAATAAAGTAACTGTTAACTCAAGAATATAATTATTTGATTCAGTTACAAATATGATTTTGTAAACTGGCTTTTTAAAGCAGAATTTTGTTTGTCTTCTGACTGCTTTGCAAGAGATTGATCCACAGTCTTCTACACAACCCATCACTGGAGAGTATTAGTCTAGATTAAAATTTTGAAGGCTTGTTACTTGGACACACACTGTTTTGAAAGCTTCCTGTAAGAGAATTTTTTTTCTATCTCTCTACCTCTTGTATAGAAAAGACCCTAACAGTGTTTTTTTATATTCCTTTTCAAAGGGGCAGTACAAGAAAGCAATTAGCAGCCTACATCATTTGGCAGCTCTTCAGGGTTCTCATTCTCCCCAGCAAATTACAGGACAAGGATCTTTAGAAAATCAGAGAGCACTAATCCAGTTAGCATCGTGCCACTTTGCCCTCGGAGAGTATCGGGTATGTACAGCATTCCACACACTGGGCCTTCATCAGCTGGCCTTGTGGTTCCCATTTCTCTTTTTCCTTAGAATTTTCCCGTTAGCCTGCTTTCAGCAGGATATTGAACATAAGCTAGGGTCTACTGAAAAATCCATGTTTCAAAGGGAGAATTATACTTCCTGCCACATTAACTGACTGTCCGTTAGCAACTCTTTATATATATATGTATAGTCTGTTTGATAGTTAAGATTTGGGTGGTTAGTTATGGTTTTTCATGGCTACAAGTGTTTGAGTTGTCTGAAATGTAACCTTAATTTGAATTCCTTTACTGAATTAGTTCTTTAAATTGAGGGGAAATTCTTTTAGGTACAGGCTTCACATGGCAAGGGAAAGAAAAAGTAAAGGAACTTCTGTGATCATCTTAGAAGAGAGTTAGTTATTAACTGACAGTATAAGAGACACCAGAACAATATTGTCTGGCCTGACTGCTGAACTTGCTTTATTTTTGCAATACCTGTTCTGTGTTTCTAATATTGCAGGAGTGCGTGGTGGTCTGAGGTCAGTCAGTGTCAGCACTGACAATCAGGGCTCTGTCTCTTAGGATCTAACATCATCCTAGTACTACCAGACAAATGCTTTTGTCCCTTCCACTTTAGTCCTTTTTCACTGGAAGTGTGATGATATATCCCCACAGACCTCTTACTAGAAGACAGCATTAAAAATTCATTGACTTTCTTTCATGCTGTCAGATTGCCATTTTCCTTTCTATTTTTACCATGAACAGAAAAAATTCTACAAAACTGTTCTAAGAATTCATTTGAAAACTTAATCCTTCAAGACAAAATAATTTTTGATTGCGGTTATGTTCATCTTACCCTCTTGAAATGAAGAATGCCAAACATATTTTTTCCCAATTAAAATTATGTGTGTAGGCTCTCAGAGATTGTTTAGTGACAATTTGCTTACCCAGACTACACTTTGCGTTAAGTCAACTCAAGTTCTAGCAAAGAATTTTGTGATTGGTTGTTTTTTTCCTTTTGTGGTGTCTGAAATTTTTAATCATTACTAACATATTTGAATTTTTAAGAACTTTAATTTAAATTTAGCATTATCATGTCCCTTCTTTTTATAGCAAACATGCGAAAAAGTGCTTGACCTCATGTGCTGTATTTTACTTCCAATACAAGAAGGAGGTAAAGTACAAGAGGAGCAACCTAAAGTCAAGTCTAAATTCAGGAAAGGTATGGAGTTGCTATTACCCTAAACTCAGTGTCAGCTGAATTTTAGTTCATGTGTTCTGGTTGAGTATGTAATTATTCTAATTTTCTGTTACGAAAAGGGAGGAAGTTTTTTTATTCCCTCTTGGTTTTGTATTGTGGTTTTCTTGCTGGTACCTATTCAAGTATATTGGTGCCAAAGTCCTACCACAGGAAAAGAGAAATTAAGAAAAAAAATTTAAATGTTTAACTTCACGTTTTGGATCATTCATAATTTACATTCCAAGCTTTCCTCCCTACCTGAGATGTGACAATTTTGGATTTGTTTTGCTCCATTTCAATTTCTTTCAGCGTATCTGTCGTGAGACCCCTAAAGAACTGTTCTGTTGCAGGGTCTGATTTGAAGCTTTGGCCATGTACCAGTAGAGCTATCATGCCTTACTGCCTTCATCTGTTATTAGCTTGTTTCAAGGTAAGGTAGGATCGATTGGAACTTTCTTGGCTTTAAGGCCTAGTTTATGTATCTGGAAGTTGCATGGCTGTATCCCAGTGCTGTGACTGAAGGGCTGTGCCTCAGTCCTTTTTACCTAATTGGGTTGGTGGGGGGTCTTTTTTTGGAGTGGGGAGTGGGGTCTTGATGGAGGAGGGTTTGTTTTCTCTTTTTTCTCTATTTGTTTTAGTTTTGTCCAGAGAAGATAGAACAGATCTCAAAATTTTTGTCTCTATTGAGACTTCTCTTATAGGTCAGTGGAGAGGATTTGGTATTTTAGCTGGAAATTTCCAACCTACTTTAGAAGCGTATTTCATTCTGCTTTAATATATGCTTTTAAAGAATTTCTGTATTTGCACAGATGTAGGTGAGATGAATCCTGTATGTTTTTGAAAGCAACATGTATTTCCTGATTGTCTGAATGTAATTTTTTTCCCTGAAGCTCAGAGCTTTCACAGACAGCAGAGATGATATGGCACTGGGCCACGTAGTTGTTCTGCTTCAGCATGAGTGGCCAAGGGGTGAGAACTTGTTCCTGAAAGCCATCAACAAAATCTGCCAGCAAGGAAACTTCCAGTACGAGAATTTTTTCAACTATGTCACAAGTATCCTTTTTCTCCAAGCAAGAATGCATTTCACATCTGTGCTGTAGCGTTGAAAAAGGTGTTAGTTTCAACAGCAGCTCTTTCCCTGAATCATAGTCTGTATTGATTTTCATACCATGAAAGCCTCTTGTAGTAGGCTGCAGTACACAATGGACTGTAAGTATGCCTCCTGTCACCTGTCCTGGCACTTGAGACTACCCTTAAGTACACTGCCATTGCACTTCCATTCGGAACAACAGCAGCAGCTCAGGCTGCTTACGCAAGTGACGGCGATCTCTTCATTAAGAAATATAGGGCATTATATACAATGCTGTTAACAAAAAAGACAAAGCAGTACCTGTGCTTCAGGGTTGAATGATGTTGGCTCTTGTTTGTGAAATGCTTTCTGTGAGGAACATGTTTGGGTTGAATAAGATAATGAGCTGTGTTAAAGTTCATGCAAAGCACATCTGATTTATCTATTCAGATATCTGACATAAATTTTGATCAGCATACACACATATGGACAGTTTAATGTTTAACCTAAATTGACATCCAGCCATGGGCCTCAAGGAAGCAAGGGGGTCTCACTCCTATCTGAGACAACTAAATAAGCTCTGGTGCTAAAGGAAAGGAAAAAAAAAACCAACAAAACAAGCAGCTAAGTAAGGGACCAAAATAGAAAACTTTATAAAAAGGGTGATATGTGCCACCGTGGTGGCACTTGCTTCAGGTCCAGCATCAGTTTGCACTGCTTTCATAACGTGCAGTGCAGAAAAAGGAAGTGAAACCCAGTGAATTTTGAGATCAACTTTCTTTACCTCTGACTACATATGAAGAAACAAAGAAAAGAAACTAACGGATGTGTTCTTCACTTCAAAAAGCCATTTCTCATCAGTTTGTGGAGGATTAGGAGTACATGCTGTGATCTTATCACTTTTAATAATGAGGTGCTTCAATAGCTTTTCAGTTTGACTGTCCTTTCAGCAATGTGGCTTCAGATGTGAGGCATAAGAAAGAATGTTCCCTATCATTGTTTCCCTACTCAAATCTTTAACGTTTTCTTCAGATATTGATATGTTGGAGGAATTTGCTTATTTAAGAACACAGGAAGGAGGGAAAATTCATCTGGAACTGCTGCCAAATCAAGCAATGTTGATCAAGTAAGGATAAAAAAGCATTTACTGTTTTCTTTGGCCAAAAAAAAAAAGGGAGTATGTTCTGGTTGTCTTTCTTTCATGTTATCTTCTGAATAGTTTGTCATGTCTTTGAGCTTAAATTTAAGGAGTTCAAACAAGGCTGTGAGTTTCTTTTTCTGACTCTCCTGCTGATCTATGTGTTCTTTTTGGGAGTTCTTCAACCTTAAAGTCCTGCTTTTACAGGACTTTATTTCTGAGTGTGGCATCCGCTTTAGAGTGACTGATATTAAAGTGATTACAGTTGTGCTCTTTCAAGCGGACACTTGCACTTTGCAGGAATTCTTCAAATAATTAGGCATGTGTGCAAGGTGTCTGTACTGATTTTGCTGAAGAGTAATGCCGAGCAGAAAGCACTATTTTGTTTATTTTTGTAAACAAAATTACAAAAGACCACTGAATGATGAAAAACTTTGGTATAAAATATAAATTAAATTGCACTCCAGCTACACTCCAGTAACCTTTCTGTTAGAACTAGCAGGTCATCTTATTCTGCTTAGTTTATTACGAGATCCTGAAGTAAATTAGTAATTTGGATTAACTTTCTAGGTGTTTTTACTTGTTCAGTCTTGAACAAGTAAACTATCTGCTGCAGGGTTTTAGTGGCAGAACATTTGTTTATGAGAACTTGTAGTATTTTCCTTCCCAAGAGGGGGACTGCTTAAAGTTTGTTGAAATTCCACTTTGGGTCAGTGTATTCTGGCTATTCGCTAACTAGAAATGGGCTGAAGTTTTCGAAATGGGAGCCTAACATCAGACAATGGGATCCAAATTTTAAATAGTAAATAGATTTTCCAAAGTCCTAGGTAACCAACACAAAAAGGAGATACTAGGTGTAATTAAAGGAAAAGTAGAAATTCAAATGCTTAATTATGTGATGGAGAATTTTCTCTTTTAAGCTCTAGATTTTCAAACTCTTACCCTTGCCATATCTCACTGCTTGTAACCAGCTGTATGAAAACAAGCTTCAGGGCATGCTGCACCACATATGGTGTTAAGTAATAAGCTTTGCCAGCAAGAGGGCTTAGCACTGAAGGCTCCATCTGGTAACTTCTTACCTGCTGTCTCCATTTCATTGCAGCAGTTCAGCGCTGTTTCTCTTGGCTCCGTTTGATTGGTGTGGAAGTGGTTACTTTCTGTTCTGACCCCCCCAGCCAGCAAGGAGGTAGCGAGAAGTGTTTCTAGCAGGACAGAATCTCTCTTTTACCTCCTTTTGATCAGTGATGTTTCCTGAATTATGGAAGGGCTTGCAGAAGAGAGGTCCATTTCTTTGTGCTTATTGAGCCAAAATAGTCAAATGTCCTGTCCAGCTGGAAAAGCTGCGTACAGTGTCTTTTGTGTGGCTGTGTAGGGCCGGAAGCACTTCATCAGTGAGCCAATGGAAGGCACAGACCACTGATCAGAGATGACGTCTACTCCCCTGGTACCGCGGATATTTTTTTAGCTGGACTGGCTGGGAGGCCCAGGGATGGTGTCACCCAACAGTGTTGACCCGGTTAGCTCACAGCCTCCCCCAGCTGGGGTTTTTGGTAAAGTGTGCCCGTGTAGCCCTGTTTCCTGGGACAATGGTTGGTAGGCTCAGTATCTGCAGACTGCTTACATCTTTCAGAACTATGACCAGTTCTGGTTGGTTGAGCTGCTGCACCATCCTCCCATGAATTAGCAGAGGCAGCTCAGATGCTGTTCATCCGTGCTCAGAAAGACTCAGAGTTTGCCACAACAGGCCAAAGATGAAGCAGTTGTTCCTTTGTCTGATCTTTTTGTCAGCATAAATTTAGCAATTCTGCATCTTAATGGTTGGGAAATATATTTCAGATATTATATGTCTTCTATAAGGACCGCTTTTTGTTTGATGACTTACAGGGCGTTTTCTCCCTGGGTGAATTCCACATTCTTCTTCCAGTACTTTTTTCTAAGTACCTTATACTTCATAGGAAATGATACTCATTTTTCTGAACTCAGTAAAGCAAACTGCAGTATGATTTTTCAAAAGATGAAGTAAGATCTTGGTAGTCTGCAGACTTATAGTTGGGTTCTGCAAAGTATATATACAGTTTGTAACCTTTGCCTTTGCTTGCATCCACTGTGGGAATGAGAAGGTCCATGGTTTTTGAGATCCAGCCAGCTCATTCTGTTTGTGGTGTTAACAAGATTTGTTCAATGAACTTTGAATCCAGCACCACCAAGTGCCTTTGAACTCCCTTCTAAACAAGCCAAGTTTCACAGTTTATCTGATACACGTCAGTAGGGGCAGTGTTAGCTGGTGATGCTAAAGAGGAAAAGGGCAATATGCAGGAAATTGCTGCTTAATATCTTGCTCCTCTTTTTGATAAATCTTAACTCTAATTAATCTAATCGTAGCCTACCTAATTGCATAAACTTGATCTGAAAGCTGTGCCCTTCCTTTCAGTCATATTCCCATCACATCTCTCTGGGGACAGAGAAGGTTGGCTTGAAGTGAAACAAAGTATCTTGAAAGTGTAATTTTTACTCTGTGCACATGGGAATGCTTAGTTCTAACTGCAGATCTTGCAAACAGTAGTAAAGACACAATTGCACAGAATCCCTTTTGCAAAATCTGCCACTCTGGGGCCAATAACGTCTTGCTGGTCCTTTGCATTTTCTGTTTCCCATGTCCATTTTTGCAAGTACTGGACTTACTCGTGCCAAGAACTCTTGAAAAATTATCTTACTTAATTGAATAATTTTTGTGGCTATTTTATTTCAGGTTATTGTAGCTGTGTTAAATGTCTCATCTTTATTTGACTCTTAAAAGCATAGCTCTCCATCCATATCTATTAGTAAACTGTAGATACTAACCCAAATGCCCACCTGTGAGATCTGAAGGTAGGCACCTAACTCTACTGCAGGAATCTAAGTGCGAGTTTTGCTTCTCTGCTCCCTTCGTAGCATCTCGGGGTGAATGGTGCACTCACTACTCAAGTGCCTAATAAGATTTAAGTGACATTATAAGAGACTTAGATTAAGAAACTAGACCTGTCTCCTATATACCGAATTTCTCCTTTGTCTTCTCCTTAGGTAGGGTATTGCTCTTGGCTGGACCTGTTAGGTTATTATCTTGTTCTAGATAGCACAAAGAGATAAGAATTTAACTTCCTGGAGAAGACAAACTTGTCTTTCACCTGAGACAGCTTTTGGTGGTTAGTTCACGTGGCCCTGGTCATAAACAGGAGTTTGCTCCAAGCGGGCATTTGTGCTCTGGCATTGTGCCATGCTCTAACAGCTGTTTTTGTATGCAGTTAGAATTTATTAAGGTGGAAAAGGCCATCTGTGGGCTAATGAAAAGATACTTGGGCAACCTTTAACAAACACCGCCATGTACTCAACCTGGCCGATAACCGCTGTGCATGCACTCGACTTGGGCTCAGCAGCAAATCCCTTAACTCCAAGCTGTGGGCTCTCCCAGTTTGCTGACAGGCTCTTGCCAGCTCTGGAGGGAAGCTGTGGTATCTGCAGTGCTCCTCTGATTAAATCTTTTCTGACTGATGTGCTTCCTTGGAAGAGCTGTGACAGTTCATCGTAGTACAACTGTGTATTGGTTTTGCACCTGCTGCTGTCCTTTCTCTCGATGTAACTGTCCAAAAATATGTGTATATATTTAGACCACAAGTGTAGAACAGCCTTGCAATGAAATCTGGGGATATTTGCATGTTCGATGCTGTTAGAGTCCTGCACCCCTTTGGCTGCTCGGTGGTCATACTGCTGTGTGAGCTCACCCTAGTTTTTTGTTACTCCTTTTTTCGAGAGTTGTTTTGCACCAGAGGGGGAGTTGGTGTGTGGGTGTTTGAATGCTGCTATTTGCTGTTTCTTAAAGGACTTCTAGCCCTCCCATGGGGTTACTGCAACAGGAATTCATACCTGTGCTACAGCCCAGCATACAGACTGCTGACAGGTACCAAGTGGAAAAACCCCGCTCATAGTGTCCTGTGTTTTGTCAACATGTTTTACTGCCCATGGTTTTCAGCAATTTGTTACTCAATATTTATCTTTTTTTTTATTTCTTCATTTGTGCCTACATTGCCTGGCAAACCATGTTGTTCTATTATAACATTTATTTTTCTTTTTCCCATAAGTTGCCAGTATCCGTGTCCTTTAAATCTAGTAATCACTATGGAATTTAAACAATAATGTAGAAATCCTCAAAAGTTTTACTGATGTTCAGTCATATATTAGCAAGCACATAACCCTTTATTTTCAAGATACTGGTTCCTGGATCCATTTGTAGCAACTTTTCTTCATTTAGGTTGTTCTGAATTCTGTTTTGTGTTTTCCAGCTGTAATATAACACACATCTTCAAAAGTGCTGCTGGCTCGCTCAGTAGCTCTAGGTTGCATATTCTCCTTTAGGCTGTAACTGACCACAGCACTCGGCTGCCAGCAATGTTTAAGACAATAAAGACTGGAACCAGAACTTACGCCATAACCTCTGAATATGCTGGAGTGTTTTCAGTGCAGGTTTGCTTCACTTAGCATCGTTCACCAAGGAATTGCCCAGGAGGTTCCAGGGCTAGTCTCCTCTTTGCCTTTTCCATGTGTTGCAAAGGTCTGTACTGTTTTGGCAGAGAAGTCTCTTCTCAAATGCAAGACTTCTTTATTTACATGAAAGTTGAGTGGTATTGTTGGTGAGGGTAATTCTGAGATGTTTCCCTTTCTTGTTTCCAGCATCTCTGGATTGGCACAGATGCTCTCACCCTTTATTTTTTATTTTCTTTCTGTCTTTCAGTGAGCTTGCTGGGTTTGGGCCAGCTCTTCCCTTCTTACCCATGACTCAGGACTCGTCTCAGCATTAGCATTATGCTTTTCTCTCTAAATTAATTCATGCTGGTTCCTTCAGTAGTGTTAAGGCTCTCATTTCAGGGCATATCTTTTTCTCCCCTTCCCAAGTAGGGTTTGCGTAGATGTTAAAAAGTCTTGATCTTACTTACCCAGTTCTGGACCAGTGCAAGTAAAGTGCTTTGGTGCTGCAGAACATTGTTTTAAGGACAAGATTTAGGTGTTGAGGCCAGTGTGAGGACAAAGAACTGTTCACAAAAATGGCCTTTAACAGGGCAATATCCCATAAGTTTCCCCACCCAGCACTGCTTTAGCTTGCTCAGTAGCTGGACCTTTGTTCTGTTTGAAAATAAGTCCTGAACTTGTGCTCACAATAAATGTAACCCCTTACCTGGTGTCTAGTATCTTCATAAGACCTGGCTTCTACTGATGCAGACTCACAGCCTGGCTTGATTTGGGTTTTGTGTTCACTGTGCCTTTCATTAGTCACAGCGTTATCAGTGCCCACAGGATTATAAAGTTCCTTCCTGCACTTTGCTACTGGTAGAAGATGCCCTCTGCTCTTTATGGTGGCACCTGTGCTCCAGAGAATGCAAGTTCATCTTTTCACTCTTCTTTCAACCCCAACCATTTATAGAAGTGATTACAGGGAAGAAGTGGCCTGGGCAGCAAAGCGAGAGAGGAAAAAAAAAATTCCTTTCCCCAAGCAAGGAGAACTCTCTACTTGCCAGGTTAAGAGAACAGATTTTCCTGTTATCCAAAGGAGTGACATTATTTCCCCCTTCAGCAGTCATAGTCAAAGCAGTGAGAACATAAGACTTTTATGCAGCTTCTAACTGCTGACACACTTGTAAGCTACTAAACACATGATTTGTAAAAAATAGCATAGCACAGGCTCTTTGACTCTCATGATATAAACTCAGATGTGGACTGTAAATATATAGTAAGTGACATGCAGTACCTTTTAAATGACTGTAGTTCACTAACATGATTTGATAACCGTGATTTGATTTTGTCTGTCTCTCTTTCCTTCATGGCTTAAGGCACCACACAGTTACCCGGGGTATAACTAAAGGAGTGAAGGAAGACTTCCGCCTGGCCATGGAGCGCCAGGTCTCGCGCTGTGGGGAAAATCTAATGGTGGTCTTGCATAGGTTCTGCATTAATGAGAAAATACTGCTGCTGCAGACTCTTGCTTGAATGGACTGGATCCTGATGCAATGTCTTTTATGGAGAGAGGGGAAGGCTCTTTGTATGAATAAGCAGCAGAGCAGTGGGAAATCTCTTGTTCAGACTGTCAAGAAGTTCCCTATAAGTTACAGGTTCTGCAATACACAAACACTACTCAGTGTTTGTTCACTGCTTGGTTTTATTATGTGAGTAGATCAAACTTTATAAATAAAACTTTGTTTAAGAAGTCTTTGTAATATCCTATTTGTTTTGGGATTTTTCCCATAGCGTTATATAGTAAGGTGTGTGTTGTAGTTCTTTCCATCTTTATACATACACAGAGAACATAGCAAGGTATTTCAGGTTTTTTATTAGCACTGGTTTGGAAATCACAACATGAGTGAATTTCCTGAATTTCCAGAAACTATTATCTTACATTGCATATGTCTGTTAGCTCTTTTCAGCAGAATTCTAGCTGTATTGCTGGTTTTTGGATTCAGGGCCCTTAAGTAAATTCATGTAGAAAGAGGATTGTTTTGATTGAAATTTGGCAATATGCAAGAGATTATACAAAGTCAATAGGAAATGGCCTTTCTGCACTCCTAGAGTGTAGCACGTGAAACTCAGACCTTGTCCATGCAAGAGGTGTGTTACACAAAGGCCCAGAACATGCACAGATGGGCTGCTAAACCTGTAGGAGCAGCCTGCTGATTAGTAAGCCAATAGAAGAGACTTTAGGCTTCAGCAGGATCCAAAACCTAAGGTTTTGGTCAAAGACCAAATGGGAAGAATACAATGAAGCATGATCAGCTGAGAGCACCACCAGGCTGTGACACAGAAGTGCCCCTGAGCTTTCCCAGATAGTCACTGGCCAAGTTAAATGTGTGCCAGTAGCCAGAGGGGCACAGGTGTGCAAGAGGTGCCAAGGATATATACAAACCCAGACCACCTGAGTTAGGGGGTTGTGTGTCACATGCAGGGAACTGTTATCACAGGCCCATTCTGATAACCCCTTGCAGTCACCACCCCCCATCCCTTGCAGTTCCTTTCATGAACACTATCAGGGTGTCTTAGACTGCCCAACTCTTATGGTCTATATGAAGGAGGGAGATCAGTTAAGTATTTACAAAAGACAGAAAACACAGAGCAACTGTAGTAAACTAGTAAGTTTTTGCTAAATAGGAAAATACTGTCCCTTAAGTCACGTAAAAGTCTTGATGACGACTTCCATGGCACTGTAAACTTGAACTAGTATCCCTTTTTAGTAATACAGCCTGAGTCGCAATATTTCAGGCTAATCCACCATATTTGAGGCTAATCCACTTGCCTCATCAGAATCCAGGCCTGCTACACCTTGACCACCTCTATCAGATTTTCCAGAATATCCTTCTCCTGTAAAGTATATATGATATTACAACCCAAAGAGTTGTTGCAGTGAGGTTTTGAGTCAGATGCTCTGCGTGGGATTGACTGTCTTGCATCTTCCACTTAAAAGGGAAGTAGTTTGCAAACACTTGGTGTCCAATGTAGACCAGGATTGAGTTCATTCCTGAAAGGAAGCACAGGTCATACCATCTGAAAGAGCAGGTATAGGCTTGCTTCAGAGCAAGCAGGCAGAGGTGTGCCAGGCTTATAAAAGAGAGTGGCACCAAGACAACAACAGCTAATGTCATTTGCCCCAAAGATGCCACACACTGTTTTCAAATACAGTCTGAGGGGTTCTCTCCCCCTAAACATTTATTGAAAAGAAATACAAATAACCTCTGTGCTAAACTGAAAATACAACCAAATCAGTATGCTGCAATTACATTAATAAGGAGAATAATAACGGTTACTGTTTTCAGGGTGGACGAGTGCCAACCAATCTGGTCAGATCTGCTGCCTTTACAAACAAATGCTGACTGCCCTTCAAAGCTCTGGGGTTTCTGGTAGGAGGTATGATACCCTGCTGTCACCCTGCCTATTGTCCTGTCCAGACACCAGAGACCAAAGCTGCTGAAAGGTCCCCTCTGCTGTGGCTTTGCATTCTCTGCTCATGTTTGTTGTGTGCCCAGTGTGGTTAAAACCACAGTGGAATACTTTGGGAAACACGCTTATCTAAAATCACAGAGAGAGACACAACCTACACAGCTGCCCAGGGGATTTCGTCTTCCACATCTTCAGAAGTGGTATTACTCTGTTGACAGCCCTTTGAGTTTCCCATTAGGTTACACAAGTCTCAGCAGTCCCTTCCAAACCAACTTTGAACAGTTGTGATATTTTGCTTGGTACTAGGCAGCTGTTCACTGGGACCTTGACTTGAGACCAAACTGACAACAGTCATTAGGCAACAGCAGCTTTCAGCCCTCATTTAAAGAACTGATTGTCCCTCTCTCCTAAATATCTGATCCCAAGTGTCCCAGTTCTATGCAAAGGTTTCACTCAACTTAATGATTCTGGAATCTTTCAGGTTACCTCAGTCTAAATCCCTACTCTTTTACAGACAAGGGAAGTGCAGAAAACCAAAGGATAATATCAATGCAGAAAGAATTAGAAGGAATATGTCTCCTGATGTGATTTTACTGACCTGGGTATAAAAATGGAGCACCTGACCACCATTTCTTGACATCCACAAGGTAATATATCAGCAATAAGAGGATGAAGGCAAAGCAGCTTGTGGTTGTCACATATGATATTGACCTACAAACATTTTCAGTAGAAAGAGTAATATTTAGAGAACTATGTGATACAGATCTCAATGTACAAAAGGTAAAACATTCTCTGAGCTAAAACAGTACTTGAACAAAATCATACTAAATGTTCCATCTCTTTGCTTACCATAAGTTCTTGTTTATGGGAATAAACCCTTCTTCTTTAGAACATTTTGTCAAGATAGCAGAAATAATTCCCTGAAAAAGAAAGTCGGTAAAGTTTATATAACCACTGCAACATGTTTCAGAAATACTAACTTTGCATTGCATTAAAATACATGTCTTTTAAAGAGCTACACAGCTATCATACTTACCATTACTATGCCCCATATGACGAAACGACTCATAATTTGTTTGTGCTGGTCTTTGTAGAACAAGGTAATTTTTCCTGCCTTATAAAAAGAATACAAAAGAATAATTAATGCCCATTAATGTAATTACATTTTAAGAGCCAGATATATTTGCCACCAGCTACCTGTGCTAAGACAGAGACCATGCATGGGATTTCTATCAGCCAAGTGGCTGAAAGGCTCAGAATGAGGACACTTTGTAAAGAATGGACACACAAGGGGAAAATATGTAAATGCAACCCAGTCAGCAGTAGAGGTGCACCTTTTCTCCGTTTCTTACTATGTTAACACTGAGGAAGGGGACAAGCAACTGTATTAAGTCAACACAGCGTAACTTGAGCTCCATCTCCCTCAGCAAGGATGGCATGAAGGAACAACACCAGAGCCAGCCCCGAGAGCTTCTCCACAGCAGCCCATCATGCCCTGACCTGCCCAGAGCACATGCTCCTTTTCATACACCAGTAAGCTATGTGTCCTGATAACTGACTCCTCAGTGTCAGACTTCTGTTCCAAGCTCTGCCCCACAGATATTCCCAATCAATTTTTACCCAGTTCTATATGTGGTAACATTCCTTTCCCAGCACAAGAGTTCCAGTTTGGTTCACAGCTGCTGCACAGTTAGAAAAGCCAGCAGTGCATCAAAACTGCATCAAAACTGTGTTTTAAACAGTGGTGAGCTGTGAGCTTTTGGTGTTGGTAACACCAGTGTGACCCCCTGCATCTCTCTTGTGAGGGAAGGTAAGCACACATCTATGCAAGATGGCTGTCACTCACATCAAGCAGAAAATCAGCAAGGAGGAACAAGTGCAGCTGCAACCTTTAAAACCCTTACAATGAAGCAGTGAAGTCTGTGTGTCTCAGCCTTATTCTCCAACATACAGAGCCAGCCTACTCCAAGCCTAAGCCCAGCCTTAAAACGAAGATTCCAGGTGGCTATTTTGCAAGCTTCTTGTGTCCATCCCTTACAAAAACTGAGAAGTCTAGGTGTATCTAATGCAAGCTACTGCCATGTTAGGTTCCACTTCTCTGTCACTCACCTCAGGCTAAGTCATCATGAAAGCATTGCACTGAAAAAGGTTTTGTTAGAACCAGTCTCAGGCTTAAGTAAAGAAACCCAGTTGCCTCCCCATTTCCAAGGTTCCTTCAGTTCTTCTCATTATAGCATGCAGGCAGAAAGAAAAAGAGGTACCTGCAGTCCCAAAAATGCCATAACAATGCTATTTATGGTCCCCAGGATCCCTTCTGGATCATATGGCATCGTTGTTTGGTAAGTCACCTTAGAGAGAAAACAGTTGTTACAGGGCACACAAGCAACCAAACTCCTTTCTCTTAAACCCCCTGCACGTATCATTCCCAAGCCCCTCCTGACATACTGCAAACCAAAAACTACTTACACCTGAAGAGGGATGCTGATACAAATGCTTTTCTCCAAGAAGCAAACGGTCAATGTAACCAGCTGCTCCTCCAGTGCAGTTGGGATACTTTCCAAAGTCCCCAATGCCCCCAGGACCAATATAGCCCCTAGGAGAGAGGCAAAGAGGTTGTAGCACAAAGTGTTGGTACACTCCAGCTGCACAGCAGCTGGCCCACTGACCCAGTACACTAAATGCTTGATGTTTGCTTGGGCTAGAGGCACACTTTGATGGCATTGCAGTGATCATCTATTGCTGTACACAGACCTCAGGGAGATTTTAATCCTCCTCTTTAAATAGAAAGGAAGAATGACATCACCTGTATAACATCTGGTACTTTAGTACCAAAGTCAAGAAAGTTTTTTTGCCTGATGGATGCTTCCTTTAACCCTGCTGGCCTAAAAGCTCTTCCCTTCATTCTTTCCCTATGGCTAATAAAATGTACCTTCTGCTCAGTAGAAGAGAAACAACCTGACAGCCCACAGAAAATTGTCCGAGTGCATGGTCTTACCTGGGACAATCTGGCACTGGTAACAAGAAGGTCAGGCAGAGCCAAATTGCTTCTAACACCAGAATGAAAATCCACTGAGGCCAGTAGGGGAGAATATCCTGCAGAGCAGGAAATCGTCCTTCCTGCATGAGACGGAGGGAGAGGGTGTTAGCTGGCAAGTAAATACCATGCCCTTGGGGACAACCTGTACTTCCTGGCAGGCTGTCTTGTATCCCCAGACACAGGAGGGAGATGTTGTCATTACAAAACTGGGTTCTACCAATAGACCTTTCATTTTCACAAGCAATTTCCAGACACTTAGTTACTTGGGGCAGGGAGGGAGAAACAAACCAAAACAAAAGCTCTTAATGTTTTTAACTTGGAAAATGTCAAAAGGAATTTTGATTCATGAATAGAACAAAACCCTTTTGGGAAAACAGACTCTAGAAAGGCCAGAAAGCAGTATTACTTTCCCCTGTTGTGAAAAAACCTTGCCAAAATTAACTGGACAAAATGCAGACTACAGGATTCAGCATAGAGATGCCTGTCCCTGGGCTTCCTTGGCAGTGGAAAAGTCATCAGAATTGTCTTGGAATGCCTCTTTCTGAGCACTTTCTGAATGGATTGGTGAAATCCTTAAATACAGTAAAGCTTCATGTGACAAAAATGCAGACTGGGACACTGAAGGGTGCACATACTCCAACATTCTGCCAGGTGACACTGCACTACACATCAAGTAAGATGTTACATGTTTTCTCATCTTTCCTTGTGTGTTCTTTATGCCCAAACAAGAGCAAAGGCACCCAAACCCTGCTCCGGTATCAGTTCAGTTGTCATCTCCCCACATAACTCACCCAGGTCCCACTATCAGCTCTTGTAAACAGGAGTTCAAGAGCAGCAACCACCAGGTATGTGAATCCCAGCCTCTGGAGCACCCCTGGAATACGCAGATTATCCCAGGACACTGGAAGACACGCAAGCAACGTGAAAGAAGAGCAGACACAGGCTCTGTTGTAAATACAAAAGTGACCCTTCTCCAGGGAGAGCTGAGATCCACTGCACCTCCACTCTGCCATCCCAATTTTCTGTACATCATAATCCTAGGAAAGTCACTAAGACAATCAACAATGGTTGGCACAAGAGTCTAACAGAGAGAATTGCATCAGTGCAGGACTGAACAGCACTCCACAAGATACCATCAAACTGTTGACGTGATTTTTCAACAGCCCAGCCAAGGAGGCAGGAACAAGTTACAGAAATGCAAGGGAGAGAGCAAGTTCCACTCACAAGGTCCAAGGCAGTAATTGGGATTCACAACTATGACTCCCAGCAGGATTAGCACAAAAGTTCTCCAGAGGATTTTTCTAAGCACCTTCCACTTGGAACTTCCCCACCTCAGCATGGAGCCCAGTGCCAATGCTATTGACGTCCCCATGATGAACACAAACCTGGAGAACAGAGCAGATGGGAAGTGGAGCTGACAGATGTCTCATAACACGTCTGTGTAACAGCAAACACTAAAGCTGACAGAGCAGCCTGCACTGGCCCAACAGAAATGCACGCACTGAGTGAAACTGGGCGATTTTATTTCCTCTGATTGCTAGGAATTCCCAGGCTACTGAGCTTGCACTCCGGGATGCTTCTACCTTTTTCAGTGGTCAGTTGAGGTAGAGTTGTAGTTGCAGTCTGCTCTTTTTCCAGGAATTCATATGCTACCAAAAAATTCCATTACCCAAAATTAAATTAGCATCTTCAGAGCAGTAAAACACCAGCTTCAAATCCATGATTCAAATTCAGAACTGACCCACTCCTCCCCTCTAGATTAGGTTCACAGTCCAAGTCCAGCTCCCTCCTCCAAGAGAAACCACAGCTGGCATAGAGAAGCATGTTAGGGGCAGATGGGATAATTGCTTCCCCATAAAACCATTCTCTGGTTATAGAAATATTAGCTTAATCCAGAATTTACTTGGCTGTTTTATCTACGGATACACACCAGCCCAGCTTCGAATCTTACCAGATTGGCAGCTTTTAATACAGTGGCATGGCACTGAGCTTCTCAGGGATACTGCACTTCCTGGCAGGGTAGCCCTGGGCCTTGTGTGTGGGAAGAAGGAGGATGTGGGGCACCAAAACCACTTAGCTCTTCTACTGGTTCATAAGCATTATGTTATTTGTAGGGGCAGATTCCTATTAACTGTTTAACACAAATTCATCCCTCCAAATACATTTCCACATGGAAGCAAAGTGCACACAAATGTTCCCCTTTCAACCCTTAATATAAAGAATCAATTGATACAAGAACTATTCCTCAGGAAAACTTACCATGGAAACACCAGATCTGCCACTGTTAATCCTACAGAGAAATACAAAGGAGCACATTATTTACCTTGAACCATCCTTAAATTTAACAATATTACTGTTGATTTTCTAGAGGAACTGCAGGAGGCTAGCAATTATTCATGTCCCAAACTCTAAAACATGTTATAAACAAAACTTAAGAAGAGCTAATCATCTTGCCTCACTGCCTTTACCACTCTTCAAGAACAGGGTCAGAACTGATTGCTGTGCTTTGGGAAAGATTTCAGGGATGGGATCCTTGCTGTTCTCCACTAGGGCATTACAATGCTTGACTTATCTGCATCAGCTTACCAATCAAGGCACTCTGCTTTTACAGCACTGAGCAACATCAGCTTGACTGTGGTCATTAAACAACAAACACTGAAAAGTTAAAGATACGAACCTGTATCACAAATGAAAAGGTTACACACAGACTGTGATGTGAAACCATCCTGTCACTGTGTGATGAGGAGGACCATACACTGCTTTGCCCATTAACCTAACAGGCAGATTCCCTGCTGAGGCAAACCGGCAGAGCATCCCAGCCTTCAGTTGAGCAACAGCTCACTGCAGCAGCTGCAACACCAACCATTTCTAGACACTGCTGCAGTTAAAATCCAGAGTAAGTGTCTCAATTGTACTTTACCATTCCAACTCTCATGTTTGAAGAACCAGTATTTTCCTCCTCCGTAGTTAACAAACACCATAATTACAAGAGAGAGCCTAAAAAGACAACAAAACCACAAAGTATCACGTGTCAATGAAATGCATATATATGAACACAAAGTTAATGATTACTACTCCCACTAATGCATTTCTGACTCTGAGATCTGATTTATTTTATTTTTAAAGCAAGATTTCCAAGTTTTCCATCTATACCAACCAGGAAGCCATGGTTCAAAAATCATGGGTGGTGGTGAACCAAAGCAAGCTCCTTTGCATAGCATTTTCACACTGAACACGTCGTTCTGTTCCATCGTCTGCCAAAACTTTAATGTTTCCTCAAATTAGATCAATTACAAAGTGTTTTGGAAAATCTGAGAATTAAAATCTTGATTAACTTCCAAGTAAAACAAACCACCTTGAACTATCCATCTGCTATATATTGCCATGCACTGTCAAACCACCACTGGAAAAATCTCATTCCTCTTGGAAGAACTGCTTTTGAGCAAGCTCTTGTGCTCACCCCCGGAAGGTGTCAAGGGAATGCAGCCGCCGCCGAGAGGCTGTGCTCCACGGATGCGGGGTAGGATCACAGTTAATGGAGTCTGTTGTGTTCGGGGATCCGAGCTCCTTTGGGAACAAACCAGACACACGAAGAGCAAGTCAGCAGCTGCACCAGCTGACTAGGGAACAAAGGATAGTAAACTGCAAACTTTCACAGATGCTCTATCTTTATTCTCCCTGTCTTCATTTTGTCTACTTCTAAGCTCTTCCTGGGTTCACCACACTGCAATAATGTTTGCAGATGCTCCAGAATCTACCTTTGACCAGGTAGAAACAACTATGCAGTGAAATGAGCCTATGCTTGAGACTCATCAGAGCTGGGTCTCCTCCAAATCAGCCAGAGGCTTGCCAACACTCTGGGTACTGCTTTACAACACAGCTGAGCAGATCCAGTTGCCAATTCTCACACAGGACCCGCCCCAACTCATCAGCACTTGTCTGACACCACAGAGAGACTGTTTCGAGAGCTAAACCAGTGAAAATTTAATCATTTTAAACATAGGAGTGGCTTCTTTGCAACTGAGTTCCCTAAACCACTCTGATCAGACCCAGTAACAGCATAAAGAAGGAGACATCACTGTATCCCAGTGATAGAGATGAACTGCAAGAATTGCTGTAGAGCTCTGCTTCCAAGTCTTTTGATTCTAGACAGGTTTAGACCTCTTAAATATGAAGCCCAGACTGTGATGAACTGTCTACATTCTAGTAAAAAATGAGGATCGTGCAGAAATGCAAGTTCTAGGGGTGCCAGAGAAATTCTGGCTTCATTTTTTTGCTAAAATTCCTGCTGTGCTGGAAGCAGACATGAAGGCTGTGATTTCCCTTACACTGACTATGTCAGAAGGGGACAGTATTTTCACCAACACGTTTGCTTCAGGGGAACTAAAGAGGGCACAAAGGTGTATGTTCAAAACTTGCAAGGGCTCTACAGGGAATCCACTACACTTGCATGGAAACCCAGTCTAGCACTCTCCACTGACATAAAATTACCTATCTGACATCAGTACAAGATTTTCTAAGGGAAAGATGACACACAAGGGGAAGATGATTAGTAATAAACAAGTCCCCAGATGTCCAGATAGTGTGTGTTTCTCAGAGATGAAAACACTACAAAATGCAAACTAAAGATACTGTGGTCACTCACGGAGTTAATCATACGATCAGTTGCTCTGGGATTCAGTTTCTTGTAAACCCAGTTTCTGACTGGATCAATTCTGAAAATGAGTAACAGTTTAAAACACATAACAAAGCCAAAAGTACTTTATAGTTAATTTCATCTTAATTAAAACTATTTAGCAGCATAAATCAGAAGTTTGGACAGTTCCTATTTCTGTTTTTACAGCTCACATAGGTAATACTGAGATTCAGCCAGTACCTAGGATCTCATGTAAGTCCAGCTGTGTAACTACACTGACACAAGCTCATGTTTGGGGGTTTTATTCTCAGGTTGCTTACAGGCAAGGATGACCCACGCCATTCAGTACACAGGGTAGAAGGTTGCATTTGTTACATGCACTTTGGTCCCACTGCCTTGGATTACTGATCCAGAGCTAGGCAAGGAACAAGGGACACGAGGGTGTGCCAGGGCACGTGAGAGCTTACAGTGAACATCAGCTGCTCTGCGTACAAAGTACCAGGGCTGCAAGATATCCCTCAAGTGAAATCGCATCACTCTGCATTTCTTGCCACCCGTGCCACAACTTGCACATGGCACCTGATAACAGGATCTGATCTGCAAGCAGGGCTACAAGTGGGACTCCAAAGCATTACCACCCTGTGATACGTGGTTTTAAACTGGCACGTGCAAGGAAGAAGTACTGTTCACTTACTTCATTAGAAGGCGCCCAGCAATCAGGGTAGCAAGGATCCCCATGTAAACCAGGAAAGCAAAGAGAATAGCTACATGAAAAGAGAAGAACGTAACTCTATAAATGGTCTAACAAAACCATTCAGCGAGCTGGGCTTGGCCAAGCGTGACACAAACACGACACAAAGCCCAACTCACCATCATATCACCTTCTCCATGAAATATACATCCCCACAGGAAAACAAAAACCCACAGCAAAACCCCCAAGCTACCAACACAAAATTAGGCTAATTTCAAAGTGCAGCTCAGTGACTCCACATCTCGGCATAAAAAAAGCAAAATAAGACTGCACTGCATCACATGACACTAGTGAGAAAAGAGTTGATGTGCTGTGATATGTTCTGAAGAAGAAACTAGAGATTTAAAAACAGCCTCAACATGAAGAAGGTTGCCCAAAGGGCAATACACCAAGTTAGCAAGCATGAAGAATTTTTCTTTACAGTTAGGAAACTGGAAGGACTGAAGAATAATATAATGTAAAGAAAAAGAATGGAAGAGACACAGACAAGAGTTTGAAACAGTCCAGGAAAAGAAAAAGAAAAGAAAAGAAAAAAAAAAAGAAAAATGTTGGGTTTAAAATTAAAAGTGCAACAACAAACAAAAATCCAAACACTGTGTGAATTGTTTCCCATTTTGTGAGAGAAGTAAGATAGAGGGAAGAAGAGGGAGGATTCTGTGTATATACATAGACATGCAGGGAAACAGGAACTAGTATCTCCCTCCAGACACATACCCACTGATTTTTCTGTACTAATCCCTGCTGCAAAAAGGTTGTGGGCAGACAGTATATCATGCGAAGAGGCCTGATCCTCATCAGGGCCTCAAGACGGGTGTATAAAACATAAGGAAGCAAGATGTTGAGAAAGAAGAGGAGCAAGCCCATGACATCTCTTCAGCACAGCATGAGTGGCTGCACAAGGCTCTTAGGAAGCTGGTTCTGCTGCGAGACATGCAAGTTGTAGAACGAAAGGGAAAAACAGAGCACTACATACGGAGGTAGCTGTTGATAGGGCCTTCATTGATGATTAGGTCACAAGAAACACTTTGGGTGCTTGTACTTAGGGTCTTTACCACAAGGGAATAATTGCCAAACTCTCCAAAATGATACTGAATCCTGCAAATGATAAAGGAAACAAAACTTGGTGAGCCAGCACCAGTACATGCGGGTACCACCGCAGCATGTAGGGGCCTGTAAGCCTGAATGCTTTAGGAAAGGCAAGCCAAAAACTTGGACCAACACTGTGATCTTGCATGGAACTTGCCTTTTCCAAGCATTACCCTCCCCCAGCCCAACATCAATTCTTTACCACACATGCACTGCCATCATTTCTCTTCTTGAACTAGAGACTCCCTGCAAGAGAAACCAGGTGCTTGCACATGCTGCCTCAATGAACACCGTTTTGGCTCCTGCTTACACCTAGACCCTTTCAGCACAAGTCCAAAGTACCCCACTGTTACAGCAGTGGGGTGAAGACTGAGCTCTAGGTCTAAACAGTTGGGAAAAAGGAGGCGATGAGCAGGCAATAAAGAGGCACATGGCTCCAAGGGGGAAAAAAAACCAAAATAACAACAAACCAAACCAACACAAATATAGGACAGAGTTATCCATGTATTCCCTGGGGCTGGGCCACGTACTTGCAGAGATCTCTGTCACCCACAGAGCTGTTGAGCAGCAAGGTGAGTGGATGCTGGGTATCAACCATTACCGACGCCGTCCCTGGTTTTCTCAGGCTCTCGTTGCTTGGTGGGACAAACGCCAGGAATTGATACAAGCACTGTGGAAGAAGAGGGTGAAGGGAGCTCATTAGTGCCAAAGGAGAGTGAAAGGGCTTCTGCCTTGCGTGGTGGCAAAGACAAGGGAAGATGCCACGGGGCTGGAGCAGCTCCTGCTGCGGGAATTCCCTGCGTGCTCCTCGAAGGTAAAACCGAAGCGAAGCGACCTGACGAAGCCACGCGGAGACGCCGGAGAAGCCGAGCAGCCCCGCCGCGGGCCGGGCTGTCAGCAGCGGAGACCGGGGAGTGACCCCCGCCCGGCACAGCCCCTCACCTGGTGGCAAGAGCCGGAGCGGGCGGCGAGGTTCAGGCCCGGGGCGGGCAGCTCGTTGCGGACAAGCAGCAGCGCCTGGTCCATCCGCCCCGGCCGCCGCCACTCCGCCGCCGCCGCCCCGCCGCGGGGCCCGGGCACGCCTTGCCCGTCGGGCTGCGAGAGGCCGGGCGCCATCACCAGCGCGCCCAGCGCCGCCGCCACCGCGGCCACCAGCGCCACCGCGG